>JAPYYX010005110.1:0-11023 GCA_030522605.1 Cremastinae sp. B BG-2022a
GAATGTATTATATAGTGAAAATAAATTCCACGTTTGACTTTTCTACGAGTGATCGAGTAACATTCATTTTATAATGTTTCCTGCCTGTCGACGCGAGTCTCGATCCCGAGAAGGAGTTCCCTTCTCAAAACGGGACAACAATTAACAACTAAAATTCCTGAAAATTTACGTCTTAAAAATATCCAGGACGTAACAATATAATAAACGAAATATTTTATTAAAATTTTTTCCTCTCTTGAAGATATACATTTGAAAAAGAAATTCTGAAATTTTCAAAGGAAAATATTTAAAACTTCGCCATTGTGACGTCATTTCCGGTGACCCTTCATTTCATTCCGTTGTCAGCATAACTCTTGACAGGATCATCTGAAGTGAATACAAAAAATTGTTTCTTAGTTGAGAGCATATAAACTAGAACTTGAACGAAGAAAAACGAAAAAAAGTGAAAATTGGATTTTTGGCAGACCTTTTTACAAAAAAATGTCGAGCAAAATTTGAATTTTTTCTGTAGTAAAAAATATTTAAAAAATTATAGTAAAAAAAATTCTTGAAAATAGACTTTTTTTTGACGAAACCCATGTAACCCCTTAAACAGTGAATTTAGAAAAAAAGATGGATCGTAGAAATTTGAAGAAGAGTTGAAAAATGCGCTTCCGAAGGATAACGGATAGAAAAACTTGAGGAGAGCAAAAAAAATATTTCAAAAACAGAAGAATCGTAGATAAATTCAAGTTGAAAAAAATTGAAAACCTCCAGACGAGGGCACTTTTTCACGAAGGCCAAATAATTCCATGCGTTTCTCATCCCCCGAGACTCCCGCTGATAAAACTTTTCCTCTTGACTCGCAGTTTTTCAACTTTTCATTCGAAAACTTTCTTCCTTTTTTTTCCCCTCCGCAGCGTCTAGTCGCGTGTTTGCTCTCCGGTGAGAGGACTTCCGGTCTGAGCCCTTCCTGTCACCGCTGCGAGACAAACAGGGACATTTATTTATTTCGAAACGATCTCATCGGCCCCGAAAATCCTATCGGGGGAAACCCCGAAGAGTCGGGAGGAAACGCGAGAGCGGAAAACTCGTAGAAATTCGTTGAAATTTTGTGGGATTTGCGTTTCTTCGTGGGGGAGAAAAACAGAATTTAAATTTTGCGGTGACTCGAGAAGTGACCTGGGCTCTCATTATTCTAACTGCGAGAATACTTCGAGGCGAATCCACTCTGCGAGCAGCAAAAAAAATGATAGAGAGAGAGAGAGAGAGAACGAGAGGGAAAAGGTTCCAAGTTTTCTCGACCGTTTGTCACCGGGCAAAGTTCTAATTTGATCTTGCAAAGCAGCGGGCAAATGGCTACTATCCCGTGAATTCCTCTGAATTCGCCGGGTTTGTTGCTGCGAAGTCTGCACATCGTCACAATTACCGCGCGCCCGGCTACTCGCGCTCGCCTCTCTTTCCCTAAATCGCGACGACTGCCTCAGTTACCGTGGACAAACATTCTCCTCATTTTCCGAGTTTCAGTTATCAATATTAAAGCTTATTCAAATAGCATCAAAAATGAGATGCTGCGAAATGACGACGGGATGATGAAAAAAAAATTCCAACGTTATATTTCATTCGGAGGAGTTAATTAATTACGGTTTTCATTTTACTACGATCTCGGGTAGAAAATTCATTTTTTTATTTAACTTATTCACAAATCGGTGATCACGTTAAGCACACGGCTGTATTCTTCATTTTTTTATCTGGTCATTGAAGCTAGTTAACGGTAATGAAAGCGCATGTGCATCGAGCTTGCATCGATCGACACTAAAAAATTGTTTACTTTATTACTCTCGCCTCTACATCAACATATCACTTTATTCTATTTGTTTCGCTTCAATTTTTAATTTAAATTTTTAGTTTTAATTTTTATTTTTCATTTATATTTCATGTAGGTCTCTGAACGTTAAAACAATAACAGCAAGATGATAAATTCTTTTAAAAAATTTCAATTAATGAAAATTTAATTCCATTGTTTTAACCATTTTAAAAAATCTTGAAAAAATCCAATCCAACCATCAACAAAAATTTGTTTGTAAATCAAGGAATTGAATTTCTAATAATGGAAATTCAATTCATTGATTAAAAAAAATTTTTTTTTAATTTTTAATATTTTAAATTTAAAAAAAATGTCTTATGATAAAAATTCAATTCATTGATTTAAAAAAAAATTTCTTGGTGGATTCGATTTTATAGAGATTTTGTAAAATGGTAAAAACCATAGAATTACATTTTCATTAATTGGATTTTTTAAATTTCTATTATTATTGGATTGAATTTCTATTATTAGATATTCAATTTGATTGTTTTTAGATTTAAAAAAAAAAATTTATTTCCACGGACTTAAAAAGTGCACGACAATCTCTCGATAGAGAAAATGTACAAATATTCTTCGAACGACAAATGACGATAGAATCTGTAAGTGGCTCGTGAGTGTGGAAGCCAAGATTCTTACGTGAGAGGAGGTGAAGGGGAGACAGTGGAAAGCCTTGAAAATCTGTATGGACGTGGAGAAGGGACAATGCTTTGACATATCGTCCTGTCATCGCCACACAAACCTCCCTTTTCCCATCCTCTTCAGTCCTCTCGCTCTCGAGACCTGTAGATAACGGGTAATCGTATAAGATCCTTGGAATGCTTTACCTACTGTATTATAGTCTGAATATAGAGATTCCTTTCAGTCCTCCTCAATCGATGTCCTCCACCTACGTAAACGCCGATATAGCCACGCTCGTCTCAGTCACGTTGAAAAAAAGGGATCGTCCTCGACTTTCCTATGCAAAAATGACAAGAACAAATCGCCAGTCAGTTTTTTATATAAAAACGGTTATTCCTCGTCATAAATTTCTTTCAGCGAGATGATAAGAAGTTGTTTTATAAAATTAGCAAAAATTGACTTGACGAAATCTGTTTCGTGACATTTTTTTAAAATGATTTTTAATTAATTATAAAAGTACAAAATTTTTAAATTCATGCTGAATATCATAATTATGTGGTTGTAAATTTTGTTATCAAAGTTAAATTTATTCAATTCGTATTCTATTGTGTGTATCGTACTTGATGGGCGGTTTTATTTATTTTCTAAATTTTAGAGTGAAAAATTTACTTGACGAAATCTGTTGATCTCGAAATTTTTTTTATGATTTTTAATTAATTATAAAAGTATAAAATTTTTTAATTCATGCTGAATATCATAATTGTGTAGTTGTAAATTTTTTAATCAAAGTTAAAATTATTCAATTCGTATTCTATTGTGTATTTGATGGGCAGTTTTATTTATTTTTTGAATTTCTGAGTGAAAATCTGTCCTGCTGAAATGGCAAACTTTTCATACTTCCGTGCGTCCGTAGAAATTAATTTTTTTCATGTATATCTGGAGCTTTCGATATTTGTTATCAATTTTCCTATACGTGAAACAAAATGTTTCGGAGTTTTGGTGACGGACAGTGCGTTCTGGGAGTTTCGGCGGGAGCAGTTTTACGAGAATTGACAATGGCAAAAAGTGCGCATGCGGTTTTTTTATTTACCTTTTTTTTCCCGCGGAGAGAGATTGTCGTTCCGAAGAGGAGTGTTTCCCTACTGTTTTATAACGATATATAGCGGAGAAAGTTGAGTGAAATCGGAAAGTACTGGACCGGAGTGGAGGGGAAAAAGGCGAAGAGGGAAAAAGCTCGCGATAGCACGAGCGAACTTTACCGTAGCAAATAATTCAATCCGAGGCTTCGGCTGGACAGTTCCCGTCCCGGGGATTTCACGGAGCCGCGTGAGAGAGGGAAAATGACGCTCGGCAAGAAAACAGAGACGAAGTATACACGGGAGATGGAATCGACGGTGGAGGCAACTTTTTTCCAAACTGTACACGCGAATTGACACGAACCACGTGACTTTTCTTTGTCATTCTCGCACTCGGCGAGACATTCCGAATCGTTCTGAAACAAATTTTACTCACGTGCAATTCTAAAACCAACGATAAGATGAAAAATATTCTTACGTTCATAGAAAATATATTTTGTATTTCATTTTTAGGTTGCTTTGAGTCATTGAAATAAAAATCAAAATTGCTCTCGTTGCCAAAATATTTAATAATTTTTCATTATCATTAATTTAAGGTCTTTTCGCTCAAGTTGAGTCGAATGAACTGCTGTAGTCAATTTCAACAAATTAAAATAAAAAAATCATAAAAATTCATAGAATTACAAAACAAGTAGTATATGAAGCATTTATCATCCAAATTCATCCAAATTTTGAAAAAATTATTAAATACGAAAGTTAGTTTGACTCTGTTAAATCAGCTGAAAGAAACCTGTAAGTACGTGATTTGACAATCCTGTGCTTCTTCTTTTTGTTTATACGAGGGGCTAAACCTAGAAATCATGGAAAATGTCTCTATTCTCCATGCTATAAATATGTTTCCTCGTAATATAAGAATGTGTAATGGCAAGAGTGCCGAAAAATGTTAGTCTAAAACGTAAGCGTTTTACATTTGCAAATTCACATTCAATGCTCAGAAGTCGCGCGCTTATGCAACGTTGACAAGTGTTTTGACGCTATTCTAATCTAGGTTACTGGAAAATTTTGGTGGTGTTCTAACATCAATATCTCAGTAAATATCACAACAACATATATACATTTTAGTGCAAAAAAAGAAACCTGAATATTTAAAAAAACTATTTTTCAGTTTTTTTTATCTCATCTAATCAATGAATAGTAGTATAATTCGAATAAAATGTCAAGGGCTTACTTTCTTGAAAGACTCTATACAAATTTTAACATTTAAGACAATTTTTTTCAATAATTGCACGGTAAAGTATATGGTCAAAACTTTACAGGAGCATGAATTAAAACTTAAATTATAAAAAACATTAATTTAGGGTATGATCTAACATTTTTTATTTAACAATAGCGGCGAAAGGACCTCCTTAATAATTGGAAAATTATAAATTTCGAGATGGAAATTCCAATTTATCAAATTACATGGATAAATCAGAAAGGAAATTCTTCCCAATAAAAAATGCATGTGAATCGCGATGCATTTCGATCGATTTAAAATTCTGTCCTATAAAAACCGTATGAAACATCGGAAACAAGCGTAAATAATTTATATCCATTTTTCGACCGAGTTTACCATCCATTAAAAAAAATTGCACATCGAAAATACAAAATGCTCACCAATTTTTAAGTTAGTTTTCCACTAGCTAAAAATAAAAATCGGTTAAGCACGATTTTAAATAAAAATACAAATTAATACACGCATCTGTACGTGGATTACGATCGAATGAGATTGGGGGAGAAAAATTTAATCGTCGAACAATGGCGCTCAACGAGAATATCAAGAGCAAAATCGTTGTAACAAAAGGTAACCGCGGTGGATACAATTTTAGGGCTTACAGTAATTCACCCAAAAACAATGTGACAGTCAATACACATTATTTAAGGTTTGATTCTCTATTCCGATTTTTCATGAACGATTCGGTGTTGCTGTATTTACAAGACCTGTCAGAGTTCACGTAATTTCCGGCCAGCGTGATGAGGCAGATATAATCCTGCACTGGAAGCGCGATTCTCTATAGTTTACTTTTGTGCTCTGAAATAATATGCCTCATTCATATCCGCTCTTAACAACAAGCAATTAAATAACAATGTTCATTAAATAAATCAAGTTGAAAACATTCCCGATTTCAATCGATTGGAAGAGCGAACAAAATAAATGTTTCAACAAAAATGCAATAGTATATGAATTCTATAGCTTTCGTGTGTTCTTTATACATTTACGATATAAATGAATATTAGTTAAATCAACACTTTTATTTCAGTAAAATTAACAAAATTAAATCAACATGATGAAAAGCTTCTACATTTCGGAGCAGATTGAAAACTGGAATTGTTAAGGATTGTGATGTATTTTACATTTTACAATACAAATGTAATGTATTGTAACAAATAGATTTAAAACTTGAAATGTTTTTTGATTCCCTAAAATTCAAAATGGCTAAATTTCATGCATTCCTACTTAGTAAAACTTATAAAAATAATTCTTTCGTTAAAATATGTGAAAATCAAATAAAAAAATATTTAAAAATTCGGATTAATAAATAGGGTGGGGGAGGGCAAAATGGGGCAGGGAGGGGCAAAATGGGGTACTTCAAAAATTTGGTGAAAATTTACAATATCTCAAATTTTGATAAAATTCATATCACATAGTCTTTTATTTCCTAAGAACATTGTATTTGGTGATTTAAAAACACATTTTTAAAAAAATTAAATTAAAAAATCAATTAACATAGCCGATCAAAAAAGAACATTTTCTTTGGTAATGAAACACATTAAACAAAAATTCAAATACACCATTAATTAATTACTTGAAATAAGACGTCAAAGCTAATAATATCTTGACAAAGTATGAAAAAAAAAAATTTTTCGTACTTTTAGGAGGGGTACCCCATTTGAACCGCAAAAAAAATTTTTCTCATGAAAATTTTATTTCAGCTAAAAATTTTATTTCTTTCCTTTAATTGTGATTAAAAAACAAAAGATTCAGCATATTTAAACCCTTGGAATCGAAAATTTTTTAAAATATTAAAAAATTTTCGATATTTAAAATATTAAAAAATTTTCGATATTTAAAATATTAAAAAATTTTCGATATTTAAAATATTAAAAAATTTAAACACCAAAAAAATTTTTTTTGGTGTACGAGTATTCGTGATGATATTTCGATACCGAATTCTCTTTAGCTGTTGAAAATATATTTTTAAAAACACCCTGTACAATTTCGTGGATCACAGTGTTATGCGAGACGCACTCACATTGTCTTTTACCACTCGTACTTAATCTCTTGTCAAACTTACCCACTCCCTGATACTCTTTTCCGCCCCTCTTCAATTACCATTACTTCCCGATCTTTTGGTACACACAGGCGCATTTAATCTACGTCCAGGTCTATCTATATATGCGCCTTCACCACTCTAGATAATTACGCGAACCCTTACCTACGTAGCTCTCTCGTATAAAGCACATCTATATCCTGCACACGCACATAAACATCCACTGCGCCATAGAATTGTATATTATCAACATGGACACGGTCTCCCATAAACTATGAAAAACGAAACGTCTCTCTTAATATCTTAAAGCCATCTAGGAATTTTTTTTTGACGTTATTTTTTTTGGACAGCGTTATTTTTCCATAAACATTACTTTTCGAAAAAATTGTTGATCATCAACGTGAGCACGATATTACTTTGTACGGGGCGTAAAAAAAGCACGCTTATTTCTATTTCAGAGTACTGAATATCTTTTTTTATTGAATTACATTTTTCAACTCCTTGTGAGCTTTACTTTTCAACAATTTTTGTAAATTACAAAATACCGGCTGTTTGGTTTTTTTTATTATTATATATTATAATCATATAGGTATGTATTTATTATTGCACTAATATTACTTTTAATTAATAATTTTTTATTGCTTAATATTTTTGGATCATTACTATATAAGAGCAAAATAACAAGGATCAACGATATTAATAAAAAAACCAGAATTGGGATTTTTTTTATTGTTAATTTATGAATTACTTAATAATTTCTCATCAAATTGTCAGACCACACGTCAAGTCCTCCTAAACATACACATTATATGTACAAAATTTGTTCGATTTATGATTTTGGTAATGATATTCCACGAATATTTTCATTACTCTCAATTTTTTTTCATCAATTCTTTTTCGATACAAAGATCACAAAAAATTCCGCTGTCCTGAAAGAGTTATTCTTGATTTTCTAAAACGTGCATTTCAACGAATCGTGATAAAAAAACTGCACTTGTGCTTTATCAGAGTTTGTACAGAGATCATGGAGAAACCTCCGGGAAAAAAAGGGCAAAAATAAAAACTGCACAGCGAGGAAAAGTCAGAATATGTAGTTGGGGGTGAAAATTGAAACGCGATCCTTCTATACGTAAAATTTTACGACGATGTTGTTCCGCATCGCATTTTGTCTTTTTTCCGTGATTCACCGCTTGAAAAAAAACAAGAAAATAGAAATAATAATGACAATAACAATGATGGAGTGGGGAAAGGAGGGAAAAACAAACAAGCGAGTTGAGGAAAACGCGAAATGATAACTGGCAGAGCGTAGGGTTGCGAAAAAAAAGGAAGTACGAGCCAATTCGTTGGACAAACGCGGAGCGTTCTATTCCTCGAACAGAAATCAACTCTCCCCAGGAGAGAAAGGATCGTGGTTAAAAATAAATTGATATTTCCATCACGATCGTCGTTGCTTTTAACGACTTTCGTTGCTGTCGATTTAAGCTTACCAACACACGCGTGAGGATACACTTTCGCGCACGGATGCAGGACACACGCTTAGGAAAATTGTCGTACGTGGTCATTTCGGCCCGAAAGGCAACGAGGAGAGAAGATGACGTCGAAAAGCACTCCCGCATCGGGTAACGAGAAGAAGCGCGAGAGAAAATCATACCTGAGAGGTACGTAATCTCGAAAAAAAGAATAAAAAAAAATTAGAAATGGAAAAAATTCCGGTTGATTGTTATCGAACTCGCGGGAAATTAGAAATTGTTATTTCGTCCTTTCTTGTCCGTTGTGATTTTTTAACGATTCGAAGAACCTTGGAGAATTTCGAAAATGAAAATCAATAGGATAATCATATTCATTTCGTTTGTATTGTAGTTAATTTTTTTTATATTTAGTTTTGTTATAGGTTAGGGGAGGAGGCAAAATGGGGTACTAAAGAAAAATTTCCGATTCCAAGGGTTTTAATATGCTGAATCTTTTGTTTTTTAATCACAATTGAAGGAAAAAAAATAAAATTTTTAACTGAAATAAAATTTGGATGAGAAAAAAAATTTTTTTAGCGGTCAAAATGGGGTACCTCTTCAAAAAGTACGAAAATTTTTTTTTTCATACTTTGATAAGTTATTATTAGCTTTGACGTCTTATTTCAAGCAATTAATTGATGATTTCTTTTAATTTTTGTTTAAATGTGTTTCATTATCTAAGAAAATGTTCTCTTTCGATCTGCTACATATGTTAATTGATTTTTAGATTTAATTTTTGTTTAAATGTGTTTTTAAATCAGCATTGTACAATGTTCTTAGCAAATAAAAGACTATTTGAAATTAAATTTTATCAAAATTTTAAATATTGTAAATTTCCACATTTTTGGGGTACCCCATTTTGCCCCCCTTTCCCACCCCATTTGCCCCCCTTCCCTAGTTGTTTTGTAAAATTATATTATTTTCTTAATTCTGTTGTTATTTTACGTTCCTTCTTCACGTTGCTATTTTTTAATAGCTCGAATAAATGAAGCATAATAACAATTTTGACAATAACAATTAATGGAATAAAATTTCATTTATTTCAGATTTTAAATGTCATTGAAATTCATTCTTTGGGTATTTAAAGTCTTAGTTTTTCAATTTTCAATGATGTATCTAATGTATGTAGATGTGTAACGATCGTTCAACTTGTAACTGTTATGGAGTTAAGCCCACACGTGGAAAATTGTACTCCCTTGAGGGTGGAAATGCAGGGACCGAGGCACTAACCGCAAACCAAGAATGCGCTGCGTACTGTTCTGATGAGGTTGTAGAAACCGCGAGGGTCGTGCAAAGGCTTTTCGCCCTTTCAGGAAGACTCGCCTCGAGCTATGTGCACTTAATATACGTATAGAAACGTACGTAGACAAATGTACGTATACAAAATGTATTATGTAATACAGCGTCACATAATCACAGCAAACAGTCGCATGGAATCTGAAAAAAATAAGGATACAGAATGGAAAAAAATTTTTTTCATTATACACAAAGCGTAATAATTATCAATTAGTGCTGCAAATTTTCTATAACTTGACATAAATACGACATAATTAGTCAAACGAAAAATCTGGAATATTTTGCAGAAATTACTTCTTAGAAAATGTTCCAGAATTAAATGAATTTTTATCAAATTGACTAAATTTTTTTCTAGTCGTAAAATTCAGTAGTTTCATGAATAATTATTGAAAAAAGTGAATTGTGGAATTATCATTTGAAAAAATATTGTGACATTCTAAAATCAATCGATAATGTACCATTTTTAGAAATCATCGATCTTTTATTTTTTTTTTTAAAAAAGCTCCTGTGGAAAAAATCTATATTTGTTCCACCCCATTTTTTTTGCTGCGTAATGGGTGAATTATGAGCGCGTGCATAAAGTGTTGCCACGATGTGTGAGTGTGGACACGCATGTATTATTATCGGTACGCATACACAAATCAAAGTTGATTTCCCTCAAAGCGACTACTTTCACTTCTGGTTGCTTCCAACCCTAACCGCATACGCGCGGACGTTAATTTTTCCTCGTGCGTGTAGAAATTTCTTGGGTAACGCATCATTTGCGAAACTCATTCAAGTGGAAAAAGAGGGCCAGTGAGTCACTTTCATAATCATTCCCCTCAAAAGACAGGGGAGCAAGGAGATTCCTTTATTTTCGAGATAAATGTTTTGTGTAATTTATCACACTTTCTGTTTTTATATTAATGTATAACAATTTATTTTTTAAGGAGGTCCTTTCGCCGCTATTGTTAAATAAAAAATGTTAGATCATGCCCTAAATTAATTTTTTTCTGATAATTTAAGTTTTAATTTATGCTCCTGTTTGTATAGAGTCTTTCGAGAAAGTGAGCCCTTGACATTTTTTACGAATTACACTACTATTCATTGATTAGATGAGATAAAAAAAACTGAAAAATAGTTTTTTAAAATATTCAGGTTTCTTTTTTTGCACTAAAATGTATATATGTTGTTGTGAAATTTACTGAGATATTGATGTTAGAACACCACCAAAATTTTCCAGTAACCTAGATTAGAATAGCGTCAAAACACTTGTCAACGTTGCACAAACGCGCGACTTCAGAACATTGAATGTGAATTTGCAAATGTAAAACGCTTACGTTTTAGACTAAAATTTTTCGGCATTCTTGCCATGACAAATTCTTATAT
>JAPYYX010005117.1:0-12446 GCA_030522605.1 Cremastinae sp. B BG-2022a
TAGAGTATGTTGTTCTTGAATCAATATGTAACAACTTTTCTTAATAAACTTAAGCTCTAAAACCGCTTATTACGAAGAAACACTAAGAAAAAAATTTTGAATTGACTATACCGAGACAACCATCTTAAGGTCATGTTACAGGTCATGACCTTGAATTTCGAGTATGTTATTCTTGAATCAATATACAACAACTTTCCTTCATATACATAAGATCAAAAACCGCTTATTACGGAGATACGCTGAGTAAAAAACTTTTGATTTAACTGTACCACGACAACTATCTTAAGGTAGTTCTGTCATTTTTATGTTTTCTTAGGATTTCGTTTAAATTTTGCACAAACCTTCTTTGATATGACCTGCATACGTGTACCAAATTTTAAAAGGTTTCACCACGTCGATATCGAGATATTTATTGTTAAAAATCACGATTTTCAGTTCTCTCCTATAAGAGCACGTGTTAAATATTGCGATTTTCAATCCTAAATATCTGGACTTCTAGATGGTGAAACGTCTTAAAATTTTGCATGGCTCTTTCTAGTACTTGAAAGAAGTTTCCTTTAGTTTTTTGAAAAAATTGTAAGATTTTATTTTCCATAATTTTCTTACATACGTAGAAGCTTAAGGTCATGTTAGATTACCTTGTTCTTGAATCAATTTGCAACAACTTTTCTTAATAAACAGAAGCTCAAAATTCACACGCTACAAAGATAAACTATAAGAATAAATTTTTGGATTTGACTGTATTTTGTATTTTTGAAACTTTTTGTGTGAATAAAATTGTTTACTTTTGATTCTCTAGTTTTAAAGATGATATAATTGGAAAAAGCTCATAATGCAAGAATGTCTTAGGTAGCATTGGTGACTGAAGGTCTCATTCTTCAAATTGTCGTTTTATGGTTATCTTTCAAACATGACCGCCCGATAATAAAAGTGTTTAGTAACATTTTAAACGATAACGTTCCACTACTACCGCAAACTTGTCATATAGTTTGGATACCTCTAACTGAAAAAAGTCATTCGAAAAATATGAATCTATCGATCACATGATGGTTTATCATAAGACAAAAATGTCATCATTCTGACGTCACAAGGGAGTTCTGTAATTTTTTTCTTTCCGTGGGATTTGGTTGAAATTTCGCGCAACTTTTCTTTGATTTGACCTGCATACATGTGCGTGGTTTCACCACGTGAATATCGAGATATTCATTGTTATAAAACACAATTTTTAGTTCTCTCTCACAAGAGCACGTTTTTAATATTGCGATTTTCAATGCTAATGTATCTTGACCGTGGTGAAACGTTTTGAAATTTTTGATGACTCGATTTAGTACTTCAAAGAGGGTTTTTGTTAGATTTTGAAAAAACTGTAAAATTATTTTTTCATGATTTTCATACATACGTAGCAACTCAAGGTCATGTCGGATGACCTTGATTTTAGGGCATATTGTTCTTGAATCAATTTACAACAACTTTTTTAACACTTACAGAGCCGGAATTTTGGGCACAAACAAAAACTAAGAATGAATTTTTTGTCTTGACTGTACCGATATAACTATCTTAAATTATATCTACCTGATTTGAGGAGTTTGAATTTCGTAACACTATATTCTCACGATTTAGGAAATGATTTTTTTTATTTCATATTTTAATATAAAAATTGGATAATCGAAAATATTTATGTTTGCTCATTTACGAATCGTATATCGATGGATTCGGAAAATAAATTTAACTCATTTTATGGTCAATTACGTAGAACTTTTTGTACACATGCGATAAAAATAACTCTTCCATAATATAACATATTCACTTTTAGGAAAATTTTTAATTTTTGCAAATTTTTCAACGCATTTCCCGAGGAAAAAAAAACTTTTAGATATCGGATTTGGTCGTATTTAATTATATATGATTATATATGCAAATCTGTAACGTTCATTAAAAATATGTATTACCAATTTTTCCCTTTTTTTAATTATATATAATTATATACGTAATTTGAACGATAAAGTTTTGGCATATACAATTATATCTATTTATATAGATTCATATCTAATTCTATATAAATATAAATCTGAATAATTCTACGTTATTTCGCATGATTTTAAAAATCGTATTTTTTTATTTAGTTCAATTTTTTGTTTTGATTTGTACGTATCAAAATATGTCTAATCCCGAATTTTGAGCCCTCAATATTCAAAAGCCACTGAGTTATAAAATTTTGAAAATCGCAAAAAAATAACAACCTGCTAATTTTCTAGTTATCATATCTCCTGATTAAATTATCGTAATTACGTTTGTCCGGTGGCTATTTTCTTCGTTTTGAAATGTAGTTTTTGAAAAAAAAAAAAAATATTTTTCTGGTTTTTCTCTAAACTTTTAACTTAAATTTTGATTTTTTTTCAAGAGCGACATTTTTTATATTCCAGAAGAAAATATATGTTATCCTAGGGTGTAAAACAAATTTTTCGAGCTAGAAATGAAAGTGGTATTCGAATATCTTCGATTTTTAAAGCCACTAATTTTTTTTATCATAAATTTGAGTTTTATGTGAATTTTCAAATTTTTTACTATAATTCCGTGGCTTTTGAATATTAAGGAGGTTCTGTCGCTATTCATGCTAGTCAAATCAGTAACTGTTTTTTCACGTTTTCAAATGGAACTGAATTGAACATATTCCCATATATTTGATAAATCTTCTCAATTTGAAAAATGATTTTTTCATTTAAACATTTCCATATTACAGAAAATAAACAAAAAAATTATTTTAAAGTGTTAATTTGATTCACTTTCTTGTATCAATAAGTATGGAGTCACGTGAAATGTCAACGAAATGGTACTTCTACGAGTGAATAATTCTCTCAGAACTTCGGTAATTGTAATTTTTTATGTGAGAATCTCAATCCTTATAGTCCAAGGAATCCATGAATTTTTTCAGATTGCCGAAAAGTTCAATCTAAATACATTTTTTCTTCACCTTGCGAAAGTATGGTAACCATTTCTCAAAAGACTATAGCTTTTTCTAACTTTTATGCAATTTTAGACAAGTTCATTCTCACCTGTTGAGTCGGCAATGCCACATCAAATTTTGTTATCGAGGAACTCACATTATATTCTTTACTGCCAGAAAAATTCCATTGCTAAAGTTCATTTTGATAATTATACGAATTCAGAATCTGAATTCGTTGTAATTATGACGATACCTCCTTAAGGGTTCACAATTTAGATGAGGATTAGGCATATTTTGATACGTACAAAAACAAAAAAAAATTGAACTAAATGAAAAAATACGATTTTTAAAATCATGCGAAATGACGTGGAATTCCTCATATATATTTTTTTCTCGGGTTGTATGAAAAAATCTGTAAAAATATATTAAATCATGCACCTAATACAAAACGACTCGTTATGACCGCATTAAAAAAATCAGCCCATCACGCGTTTTCGTCTATATAGTAAAACACATACTAAATACAAAAAATTTAATAATAAATAACTCAGAAACTAAACGGTAAATTTTGTAGAACTTCTTCGAGATAATAGATATTATCATCATCTCAATATAGATCAATATTGAAAAAAATTTTCTCGACGTGACTGTTCGCAATCGTCTCGAAAATAGAAAAGCACGATAAATTTCACCTCACACAATTTTGTTTCTTTGAATCGTGCAATCTCCGTTCCAGATTGCTTTTCCACATTTTATCAATACTCCGTGTGACTCACCTGCGTCCAATCGCATATACGTGCACGATTTTTCGATATCCAATCAATCACCTTGGCACGCGTCTTTTCGTTCCATCCTCCAATTGGAAGAATCCATTGTCTCGTGCCGAGCAGTCACGTCAAAAATGAAAAAGAAATAACTCTACTAAGGAAAACAAACTCCGAAACGCGTACTTGAGAAAAAACAAAAAAAAACGAGCTAGCGTCTCACGACGCGGTGAAGCGTAAAAAAATAAAAGCAAAATTCATCGCCGTTTACGTCGATCGACGTGAAGACTCTGCGTCGAGAGCGACGCGAGATCGCGGAACAAAACTCCGTACGTTCTACACCGGCGGCACGGCGCGGACTGCGCCTGCACCCTGCACACGCTCACCTCGAGACTTTGATCTTCGACTGCGGAGCAAAAGGGCGCAAGTTCTTTACCGAAGGAACAACGTATCGGCCGATTATGATCTTCTCGCTCAGAGTCGCGCGGTGGTGGGAGAAAAAACACGCGTGCGCTCGAAAGGAAAAATAAAAGAAGCAAAAAGATCGGTAATCTGGGAGAATTCACCGAGGAGAGAAAAAGATGAATTTTTTTCGAGTCCTTTTTATGGTGTTTTTGTTAAACTTCTTTGTATTATGGCCAATTTTGTTAAAATTTTTTTCATATATTTTATATAATCCATAAAAAATATCCTGCGGAGAGATTTTCGGAGCTTTTCGATAGTTTTATGATATATTGAATTTTTTATTTGCATATTTTTTAGTAGTTTCTGGCAAATATATAATTTTTTTATTTTATGATGGATACCTGATGAGCATTGAAATATTTAGAGACGAATTTTTGTACGTGGCAATAAATAGCTCCCGGAGCGTCTGAATCTTGTCATTTAGAGATAATTCGATAAGATGAGTGTGAGGGAGAAGAGCGATGTTATAAAACGTACGCGTGCGCCTAAAAGAGACGCTGGAATTTTTTCATTTGTCTCGTGAGAAAAATTACATTTATCTACACTATATGTATTCATAATTATAGAATAGAATACATGCGCATTGAGTCTCCGTATTCAATCGAACTAATTAAGATGACGCGAAGAATAGATGAATTCGTCTGGAGAACGGATTCCAATTGAGAATTGCGTCAAAAAAGATTCTCCGACGAAATGAGCGAGAGAGAGAGAGAGAAAGAGAGACAGGGATTGGCCGATACTGCCACTGAGGAACGCGGGGAAATTTGGAACTAATTCTGTTAGGTTAGGCAAACAATTGCAAATTTTCTTTTACATCTATTTTACATTACAAAACCTTATCTATATTATACACGTAAATCGGAGTGATTCATTCATCAGCTGGTTGCAATCCCTCTAAGAATTTCTTATATTTCTCTTCGAATTCCTTTTCGGGGTCAAGTTTGTTTGATTCCGGATCGTATTCAGCCCCAACCGTCCACAGAGTTTCCAAATCGTATGCTCGTCGAGTAGGGGGCGAGAATATGTGCAAAGCGATATTGCCTGAGAAAATATATATTTTTAAAATTCAAAATTTCAGTTTTGCGAATAACTTTGAATAATTTAATGAATTAAAATTATTTTCTGATCAATTTCTTATTTCTTGCAAATCTTTCAGTTAAAAAAAATTCAAAGAATGAATAAAACAAAAATGTTACAAAAACATCTGAAACTTGAAATATTTTCTCTCGATTTGACAAACACATTCAAATTTCATTCCATAGAAATAAATCATAAAACATACCTAAATCCATTGCCACCCACTCTGTAGAATTTATACCTTCGATTTTAGGTAAAATATCGTTCGAATTGCATTTTAATTTATATACTTTTCGCACTATATGGGCTATAGCACTCATATGCTTGACAGACTTGCTACTCATAATAACAATGTAATCTACATAAGTCATTTCTGTAGGAACAGCAGCTACGAATATGTCTCTAGCCTTTTCTTGTTTAAGCAGTTCCACTAGATCCTCAATGTCGTACACTCCTCTGAGACCGCCTAAAGAAATGAATCAATATTATTTACTAATTGTAAGCTCTGGTACATAAAGTAAATGAACGAACATTGTTCAGTAATACAAATTTCTAGTAAATTGATTATATGAGTATATGTTGTTAATAAATAATGTGTAATACAGCTGAAAATCAATTGCGAACCTCCGTTTATATATTTACATATCAAATGTATTCTTTTTTTCCTGTACTGTTCAATATTAAGGTAGTTCGATCGCAAAAATTGTTTTCTTGCGGAAATTTTGAAAAAAATATGTTTTGAATGAAAAATTTACAAATCGATTGATAAAAGAGAAAAGTAATTCTACCGTCTAGTTTTTTAGTTATTCGATTTTGCTTCCATTTAAATGCGTGTTAAACACAGTGAAAAAATACGTTTTGAAAAACGTATTTTTACTGCGTTTAACTCAAAAACGGTTCTTACCATTTTCATGGAACAAAAGGAGATGTTAGAGTACTTCGTAAAGAATATTCAGAAAAAAATGAGCTTGGTTTACCGTCTAGTTTCGAAGAAAAAAACTATTTAGTGAAAATCACACTTATTTCATTGAGAGAATTTTCAAGGTTCGCAAAATGACAATGTGGAAATTTCGTAAAATATATCCACCATATTTACCTCTTTTTCATTGATGAAAATCTTAAAATTTATCAAAATTAATTTCCCAAAAATTGCAAAAAGGGGCCCCTGTTTATACGGCACCCAGCGATCGAACTACCTTAATTTCTTTTGTAAACAATGAATATTTGGCTGAATAATTTTTATTCAATTTATTCAAATTCATAAAAATTCTCACGTTTCATGTTCAACCCTTTATAGGGATCATGAACTTCCTGCACAGCGTTGATCATTTCGAGATCGATTTTTCTTCTTTCCTCGTCGACGTCGAATATAATTTCGGAATCTTCATCTCGGAATTTTTGAAATTGTTGACTTAAAGCGCTTGAGAGGTTATGTTCCTTTGTTTCAGTTTCCTCATCTTTTTTTAGGGTAGTAGAGGCATTGTCACTTGAAAAATTTCTTCTCTGAGCCTTCACTGAAGGTTCCAAAATTCTACAAGTATATGAACTTTGCGTTAGACGTAATATTTTTATTGTCGAGGAAAGAATGTTTGTCACTCTGCTGCACATTTTTCAACTATTTTGTAGGTTATGTTTACGTTACAATGTGGGACACGCGTTCCAGGATTTTCGAGAAAGATATTTCACTCTATATGCCAAAGCTATATATGTATTTTCTATATTTTATTAAATGGATAATAATTTTTTCTTTAATAATGAAATAAACGTTTCATCGCAATCGTTCTGTCATGCTCATTAAGTTTTGACGTTTTGAAGGTAAATTGGTGCATTTATGAGAAAAAAATTACAATTTTTATTGCGATGAAGAATCATTTTTATTTGATCAAAGCAGTTTTGTTGAAATGAAATTTGTAGAATAAATTGCATTACTCCAGAAGGAATTAATTTCTATACAAAATTTGAATGTGTATTTATTTATGAGAGCAATTTAAAATAAAGAATATAAGCATGCATCTAAGTTTAAATTTTTTAAATTTTCGTACAAAGTAGATAACAGTCAATATAAGTTTTAAAACTTTTATTTTGGAAATGTTATTTGCACATTTCATATTTTCGAATTTCTTAACATAATTTCATGGCCAGTGCGTGTAAAATAATTCTCTTGTGATTTTTACAAAAAAGATGAACTAACAACTTTCAATCAACGTAATTATGTATATATTTTTGCAAACAGAATGTTTAAATTTATAATTTTCAAACTTTTCTACAATAGTTGATAAAAATTGGAACAATTATGTCCCAACAATGCCAGGTGTAGATTTTTTTTAATTTTGTAACTTTTTGCCCAACAATTTTGACTCCAATTCTTGCGAGTTTTCGAATGATGAAATGAAATTTTTTTTTATTGCTTTCAACACAATGAATGTTACCCACTTATTTAAGTAATAATTGTACTCTGAAAAATTTTACTTAAATTACTTTTTAAGGTTTTGGAAGTAATTATAAATCAATGCATAAGACAGAATTTTCCCATCATGAAGAGTCGTTTATTTAACAAATCAAGACAGTTCTTTTTGAAAAAGATCTCTGCAGGAATAACTTAGTCACTCCGCAAGAAGTCACATAAAAATTTTTTATATCCAAGCAATTCCAGAGTATAAAAGATCGTCCTTTAAGGTTGTAGGTTAGGAACGAACGAGTTATTCCCTCAGCTGTAAATAAAACACGAAACGGTTATTAGGAACATATTATGCGATTGATACATTTTTTCTATTTTTCATGAAGTTGTAGAAATTTCGAGAAACTTACAGATTCAGACGTGTTCAATCTACTTAGACCTCGCACGCATCTTCCTCCTTTTACGCTTCAGCCTGCGCATTCGCTTCTTACGCCACTAAAAACAAAAATATGCACTTTTTAGTATAAATAAGACAAATAGCACAATAATAACACTTGGAAACACTTTAATCGACTTTTTAAAAACAAGAAAGTTCATGGCGTCAATGACGAAAACCGCGCGGCGTGTCACATTGGCGAATGGCGAGAACAAGATTTGTTTTAATAATAATTCTCGTAGATTTATCGGGAGTTAAAAAATAAACGTTTATTGTTGTAAAAAACTACCTTTGCTCTCATCCTTGCGGTGACGAGGAGTCTAGATTACTCCAGGAAATCCTCGATTGGAACGGATTAAAAATCCAGTTGCTCCGTCCGCTTCTGAGACCAATATGGAAGAGGCGGACGACGGACGACGACAAGCGGGCGCTCGCCGCTGAATTAGTTCTCCTTTTCACCGCGAGCAAGAAGAGGCCGCTGTTTAGTATTTGGCGGGAATGTTCACTAATTTTAAACGCATTTTAATAAAAAAAAATGAATTTTCGAATAAAATCGATTACGCTTTTTGAGAATTTAGATAGGTAGATGTGATAATATATTATTTAATTCGGAGAAAGTTTCAATATAGCTAAAACAAAAACGGCGTTATTCAAAAGCAATCGTTTTTTTATAACGAATTTTATGCACTACGTTTTTCTGAGTTTTTATCAAGAGTCGCGGTAGACTCGAGGCACAAGTACACATTTAAAAACAAAACAATTTCAACATATAAAATTATCCACAGAAATCAGACATAATAATAATAATAAAATATATAGAGAATAACAAAATAAAAAGACTAATAAATTCAAAACTTTCAATAAAAAAATTTTTTTCTGGTTAATAAAACGGCATCAAAAGATCTTTGCAAAAAGACGTCAAATTAATTAAAATTATTTTACAAATATACGAATGAGTTTATGAATATGTAAAAATTTAATCAGAGTACGATAATAATAAAGAATAAAATTTGAAAAAAATACTTGCCGAGATATATTTAATAATAAACTTGGCAAGTATTTTTTTTTTCAATTTTATTCTTTAAAAATATTATCATCAACGAATTCAGAAGAGAGTAAAGAACTCCAGTTTTATAAAGGAAAGTGAAGCCGGGACTTATCCATATACTTTTGCTGTTCACTGATTGAATTTTTATACATACATATACATATTCATAAACTCATTCGTATAGTTTTTAAATAATTTTAATTATTATTTAGTGGATTTGTCATGTTACGACAATCTCATCTCTACACTATTTACCATAATGCTATAAAAAAATGTACTTGCCTCCTTTTTTACACCGCATCTTGATGGTGTTTTTATGATTATTATTCTATTCTATTAGATATTACAGGAAAGATGAAACTTTTGTTTTATCGGTTTGTAATGAATTGATAAGTGAATCGGTATAAATAAGTTATTTACTGATTTCTATGATCTTCCGTCGTGCTATTCTAAAAACGCCGGCGGGGGCATGAAGGATGAAGGCATGAAAACAATAACATTCAGCTGGCTACTGATGACGCGTCGACTCGGTATAGAGATGAAAAAACTCGTTTGAACTGCTAGAATTAATGTTTTTCAGTATCTGAACTTCGTTTTACGCACGTCTTAAATCACAATAATAAAATAACTTTCTAATATTATTTTACGATGGAAGAATCTATCATAAAGTTTAACATAAAAGAGGTTAAGGCCGATCTTCTTCGGGCAATAAAAGAATGCTCGCAGCGGGGTCTGATGCATACAACAAAATGGTAAATATTAAAAAACATGTAATTATTTTTGTTTAAATGTATCAATTCAAATGAATACCAATTTTTATAAATCGATACTATTTAATCAGATATATGATTTAGTTAACAATTATTATTATGACTCATTAAACGCAAAAATAAAATTTTTATTTTGGGGTTTACAATGTTTACAAGATTTACAATGTTTACAGGGTTTACAAAAAATCTTGAAATGCAAAATTTATTATAAAATCGATGTTAATATTTATAGGTTGGCAGAGTTGAATTTTTCTCTAAAAGACGTAAAACTGGATCTCCTGGACATGTCACAAGATTCGAGCATGTCGGACCTCACAGATGAGGATGACACGTACACGCTGGCAAAAAGTTACTTCGACCTTCGAGAATATGATAGAGCCGCTTACTTCCTGGAGGATTGCAAGACACCTAAGTCTCGATTCTTGTACATGTACTCTCAATACTTATCTGGAGAGAGGAAAAAAATGAACAACATGACGGACGTACCGCCTGATCCTTTGCAAAATTCGAATCTGAAACTTCTCTGCTGCGATCTGAGAAAGGAACATCTGGCTGGCAACCTGGACGGCTTTGGGCTTTATTTATTCGGCGTGACATTAAAGAAGTTTCACCTAAATCGAGAGGCTATTGATATCCTGGTCGAGTCTACCCACAGACAGCCCATGCACTGGGGAACTTGGCTTGAGCTGGCAGCTCTCATAACGGACAGAGAAAAATTGGAGTCGTTGACATTGCCATCGCATTGGATGAGACATTTTTTTATGGCTCACATGTACCTGGAGCTTCAGCTTCTGGACGAAGGACTTGCTTTGTACAGAGAATTGCAGTCAATGGGATTTGAAAGAAATGGATACGTTTTAGCTCAGACAGCGATCGCTGTTCATTACAGGAGAGATGTTGATAATGCTATCGAAACGTTCAAGAGAATTATCAAGGATGATCCTTTCTGTTTGGATAATATGGATACTTACTCTAATTTGCTTTATGTTAAGGAATTGAAAGTTGAACTCGCTCATCTTGCGCACAGGGCGACGGCTATTGATAAATACAGGCTGGAGACTTGCTGCATCGTAGGTAAATAATAATTTTCTGAGAATTTTTTACTGTAGGAAATTTCCAAAATTTATAAATTGCGATTATGAATTTCTGTCGTAAATAAATCGTACACGTACTTCATCCATTTCGATTCATTTTCTATTTTTTTATTACAAAACTTTTGATTTAAGATAATTTACCACATAGAAAAGTTCGGACTTTACTGATGCGAATCTTTTTTGCAGGAAACTATTACAGTTTGAGAGCTGATCATCAAAAAGCAGTGATGTATTTTCACAGAGCTTTGAAACTGAATCCTTTGTATCTTTCTGCTTGGACTTTACTGGGTCACGAATTTATGGAAATGAAAAATACGAATGGTGCGATTCACAGCTACAGACAAGCAATAGGTAAAAACGATTTTGTGTCTTTATTTTTGTTTTTGTATGAGTAATACATTATATATTATACAATAAAAATTAATAATTTTTATCCATAATTAAGGAATGTATTGTTAAAAGTACAATGATTAAACTGCAAAACATTGATTTTGTGAATATTTTCAGAGGTAAATCGCAGGGATTATCGAGCCTGGTACGGTCTTGGCCAAACATACGAGATATTGAAAATGCCCCTCTATGCTCTTTACTATTACAAGCAAGCCCAATTATTAAGACCTCACGACAGTCGTATGGTCTTGGCTCTCGGGGAAGCTTACGAAAAGCAGGACAAGATCCAAGACGCTCTAAAGTGTTATTACAAAGCTTGCAATGTTGGAGACATCGAAGGAATGGCACTTATTAAATTGGCGACGTTAGTATTTAAAAGAAAGGATTTGAAAACGACAATAAACACCTTTTTTTACCAGAAATCTATTTCTGAATAAATTTACTTATTCAAATAATTTATTTAGGTTGTATGAAAATCTGAACGAAGACGATCATGCGGCTGCAGCCTACACAGACTTCGTCATGGACGAATTTCGGAACGCAGACAGAACGGAGCTCAGTCACGCGTACAAATTCCTTACAAATTATCATCTGAGGCGCGATCAACTGGACCAGGCGAATCACTATGCTCAGAAGTGTTTGCAATTTGATGAGACAAAGGAGGAAGCGAAGGCACTTTTGCGGACAATCGCTCAAAAGAGAGTCAAAGTCGAAGAGAATCCGATGGTAGTGAGTAAAGAAAGATTTCATATTAAAACAACAAATAATTTTCCTCGTAAAAAAATAATAATTGTTGCAATGACATTATACAAGCAATTTGCAAATTGTAAAAATTCAGGAGTACAATTTTTAAGGGGGTTGATCAAACATCGATGATATTAGACAAAAATCCGAATTTAAAATATGTTATAATTCAGATGAAACTGGACATATCAGAACAAAAAAAAGGATGCCTCACCGTCCGATTTTTTGAGAAATTTAATTTCGAAATATGGGAATTTTGTACAGCGTCTTATGGCGCGATGCTAAATAAACGCGTTTAATTGAAGGTTAAGTACAT
>JAPYYX010005119.1:0-10352 GCA_030522605.1 Cremastinae sp. B BG-2022a
GAACAACTGAGTTCCGAGGCTCTTGAGGCTGGACGTATTTGCTGCAACAAATACATGGTGAAAAATGCTGGAAAGGATCAATTCCACATTCGTATGAGGCTGCATCCCTTCCACATCATCAGAATCAACAAAATGTTGTCATGCGCTGGAGCTGATAGGTGAGATATTTCAGTCTTTACTTTTTTTCTTATTGTCTTATTGCCTCATTGAACTTAAATTATTTTCAATAATTAGAAATTATCACATGATTATGTAAAAAAATAGATGAAAATTCAAAATTCGTTTTGGTTCTGCCTTTTAAAACTGTGAGTAAAAAATCATCTCTAACCTACTCTGTTTTTATAATGCAGGAATTGATATGTTGCAGCAATAACATTAAAGATAATAATTTGATGACATTTGGACAGCATTTTTTTGTATGAGTAATTCAAAAACATTTACCTAAAAATTTTTGTCTCCATGTCTAGTGAGCAATAGGACAAGAAAAATATGTTTTGTTATCCAACTACTTAAAAAGGTTGTTCATGAAAATTTTGAAAAAAAAGAAATAATCAAGTATTTGACGTTTAACAGCATTGTCACTCAATTTCATTAAAGATCCATAACTTTAAAATTTCTTGTTTACTACCATCCATTTTGTGATAAGTGTCCTTCGACACAAAAAAAAAATTTCTATATCGACTCTAGATTATTAGAAATTTTTTTGCATTTAGTCATCACTGTCACTGTTTCTGTATGAATAAATAGATGATTCCATATTTACTCTATTTATTCATTTCAGGCTCCAAACTGGAATGAGAGGGGCGTTCGGAAAGCCCCAGGGTACGGTAGCTCGAGTACGCATTGGGCAGCCGATCATGAGCGTACGATCTTCGGATCGTCACAAGGCTGCGGTCATTGAGGCTCTTCGTCGTGCTAAATTCAAGTTCCCCGGACGTCAGAACAGCGGTCGTCTGGAGCCAGACGGTTGCAATGTTAAATATCTTCCGGAGCACGGACCACTTGCGAAATGGAAAAAATTCAAAGAATACCTCGCAACAGTTTAAATTGATTGAATACTGCAGAAGAACGCATTAAGTTTTTGTAAACCTTGGTATTCGATTAAAAAAACATTAAAAAACAAACACAAATGTTTTTTTGATTTCTTTTATATTGAGTAAATACTTTCATTCCTACCATCTCTATTTGATGCAAAGCTTGATATGCAAACTTTACATACTACATATAAATTCTATAAAGTTTGAAGTATAAAATTAAACACCACGTAGCGCACGTCGATTGCTTATCAAGAATGATACACTAATGGCGGAGGTATTATTATCATGGAAATTTTGTTCAACAGTTATCCTAAATCTACAATAATTTTAGTCAAAAAATTACAATTGGTATCATAAAGGTAATTACAAATAAAACTGTAACCTTACCCACATTAGTATTACATATCCAAGTTCCGATTCTCAGATTATATATATACAATTTATTCCTTTTATGGTACTTCGCATAATTCATTCCTCTCGAATTTGGCAATATCTTCGGGAATACGAAAATTCAAGAAAGATTTAAAAATTGGAATAAACTTTGAATAGTTTAAAAAATATCAAATTTTAGACTTTGACAATACAAATTGGCAAATCGAAGAACTTTCGTAATACAAAACGTTCCTTTTTCTGTCATGGATTAAACAATTGCACAGTAATACATCGCCCGCAAACTCAGTATGCTCATCAACGAACTATAAATGCTCATGATAATCAGTACGCGTTCTTTTTTGCTCTAGCTTTTTTATGCATGATTAATTTTAAATGATTGTTCGTTTTCGTTCTCTCCTACGGGAGCCAATCACAATTGGTTATTCATTACTTTGGTGACGAATTGCGATTCGGACATAAGATTCGTGTACACGTTAACACGCCTTCGTCAGTGGGAATGACAAATTATTTCTGCAGCGCTCATGTTGTCTGCACTTGGTATATCGTCGTCATTATCAGCGTCGCAATTATTACGATGAGAATCCAATGCTTCGGTACTCGTCGCAGCATCTAAGAGTGGCGACAATTTTTCTGCTTCACTGTCATCATCGCGTCCGTGTCCCTGAATAAAAATTTTTCAATTTTTTTATTTCGCAATTCTGGTAAGCACAAATTATTTTTGTAAGGTGAAAACCATCTTAACTTTTTATTTCTTTTTCATTTACCTAATAAATGTCTTAAAATATTCAAAATGATCTTTAAGAAGTACTTTTTGGATTCGACAGTAATTACTTAAAATTATTTTATCAATTTACCTCATACAGAGAAGCGGGCTGTTTTTCATTAACAAGACGTAAGGTATCACGAGCACGGAGGTTACTCTTATCTCGCGGATGTCCTGAGCTTTTAGCTCTCATGCCAGGTGAACGTCCATGAAGATCTTTCTGCGAAGCGCCATTCTCGTCACGTGCCAATAGAACAGACATGCGAAATTCCGGCGTCGGGCAAGGTGTACTGCTCGAGCGCGCAGATATCTCGTTATCCTTGATCGATGAATGTTTCGAAACCGGAGTTCTCTCCGCTGACCTACAAGCAAATTTTTAACGCTGTTAGATCTTGCGTGGATCTCGCATTGAAAAAAAATGTTAAAAAAGGAAGATTTTATCCGACCCACCGGTAAAGTTACTCATGGATTAAAGGGAGCTCTCGTATCATAGCTACGAAAAATACCATTTTTCGATCGACGTTCAAAACTCGGTAAAAAAGGGTTTCTCATCGCTGATGAAATAAAAATAAAAAAAATTTTTAATTAGAGTAGAACATTTTCGGCCTACCTGTTTAACGTTTCTACCGCTTGTATAGCGCTCGCTGTGTCCGTATCGGGGGTATCCGGCGATTCGGGAGGAAGAACAGCAGCCCGGGGAGTGCAGGGTCCATTCAAAGCTTCTATCAAGGAAACAGCTTCATATCCTGCTGGGATATTTTCCGAACTTCCCTGTAGGCAATATCAGCAGTTTTGATAAACACAAACTTACTCGTTCTTATCGATAAATCATCATCATGTTTATAAAATGATTTACTTCAGGTAATGGCGGGCTCGTAATAACAGCACCAGTTGCTTTTTGCAACGCTTTGATTTGTAAAAGTGCTCTGAAGGGTGCACGACAGATCGGACAATTGTTCGCTTGGTATCTTAACGAATCGGCGCATCCGTTG
This sequence comes from Cremastinae sp. B BG-2022a, assembly GCA_030522605.1. Lineage (NCBI taxonomy): Eukaryota > Metazoa > Arthropoda > Insecta > Hymenoptera > Ichneumonidae > Cremastinae sp. B BG-2022a. Next base: position 3,186 of record JAPYYX010005119.1, read on the forward strand.
CACAGGCACAAATGTCTACATGGTAGAATGAGCGTGTCTCGTACGTCGCACATACAAATTACGCATTCGGAGCCATTGTCTTCAGTGTCCTCGTCGCTTCCTTGCTGTTAAGGAGATGAAACGGTTACTTTGAATGAATAAACTTAATGTACTATGAATCATTTATTATTTTAGATTACCTTGGCATTTTCCGTATTCTTGTTCTCAATACCGTAAATTTCTTGTAATAAATAACAAAGTCCATCAACATAGAGCTTTTGCTTAAGAGCTTTTAACAAAAATGAGCCGTCCGTCTGTTTTTCCACGACGGCTATCGTTGTGTGAGATTGTTTCGGTTCGTCGGAGCCTTCCTCCGCGACACAATGAATGGCGATTGGTATTATCTATGGATGAAAGAGAGTTGGATCAAAAATGTGTGAAGTCTGACAAAACTGCTGATTTGCTCCTTTTTTGTAATGAAACGTCTCGGAATTCATGGATTGATCTCGCGGCACATACCTAAAAATTATTCAATGATAAAAAACAAAATTTTTAATAGAAGATAATTTTTTTAAATACTAACGTGACTCCTTTGGTAGTGACTTCCTCTGTACAAAAGTAATAGATTGTAATAGCGCATCTGACATCACAGTCGAAGGTGAATTCTATGTTAAATCTCGTTGGTTTTTTGTCTCCATCTCCATCCATATATGAGCTAATGTCATTGTGAGGCTGAGACGATGTTGACGTTTGGTCCACACTTCTGGATAGTCTCAAGGATTCTTTTCTTATGTTTACCAAACTCTTCAGTGTCTTTGTTGGATCATTCGCTTGAGGTGGAGGATAAGGAAACTGGAATACAGAATTATGATTTTTTCAGTACATTACCATGGATCTTGGATAATTTCGATCTTCAGATGCTTACGGGTGTCGGACGACTTCCAAGAAAATTGAGGTCAGTGTTCTCACCAAAGAGATAAGCTTCTGGTTGAGGCGTGTCAAATCGCTCGCCACCCATTATGAAGTGACTGCCAAAGTAGCTCCCTACGCGATGCATAAGATTGTTTAATATACTTCAAAATGTTTAATACGAGGAAGATTTTCAGCTAAAATACGAACCACAACGAGGAGGATATTTGTAAGCATGATTGGAGACAATATCCACTTGTTCGACACCAGCGTTTTGTCTACTGGTCAGTGCACCCATTATTAAAAATCAAAAGAGAACTGACAGATCTGTGGTTCTACGTTTCAGTATCAATTGACTCAAATTGTTAAAAATGATATTTGATAAAATAATAAGGACTTGACGGGGTCTGCACAACAGAGGAGACGCGTTTCGACGGAAACTCCGCTGCACTGACCAAAAAAACAGAAAACAGATGTCTGATGTCGCGTTTCGCGAGTTTGACGGATCGGAGTATATTTTTTTAGTTTACTAATACACGGACAAAGCTTCATTGGCCATGAAATTACGACTAGCAAGAATCAAGAATGATAATTACTTCGCGGTCTCGACAATAGAGAGCTAAATAAATTGAACTAATAATTATACTAATTATTGGTTTTTACAGTAAATATTTAATTGTAAATTATTAGTTAGTAACTGTAGTATATTTGTTATCATTTTTAATACTTATATTTATCTAGAATCCATAACATAGCTTTGGAGTAAAAGTTTACTCCAAATTTTGTGGCTAGCTCAAGTTTCATGTTTTTTTCATCCATATCAATTTACAGTGACTAAAAATTTTATAATCACCTGCATTTTCATGATTTGAAGGCAGCATGCATTAATTAAATTGAAAAAATTAGAAAAATTAAATCTGAAAATAATTGTTCTTTCTCTACAGTCGATATGTTATCGACACATAAATTGTTTCAAAAAAAAAAGATAAATAGCGGAAGACCGACCGAGTAATCGCAATAAAAAGAGAGAACCGATCGACAGATGTCCGTTCGACCTTGTGATACCGACACTGCGTGTTACTGCGGAAGAATTGAAGAACGGTAGCGATAAGAAGAAGCATCCATATTGCAATAGGTTGGACCTTTTTCCGCATAGCCGCGTCAGCATCGTTTCAACGAGCTGCGATCGAAGAGGAGGGATGAACGAGGAGTCAGCGAGAAGCGATGATTTCCGGTCCAGGGACAGGATCGCACCGTTCAAAAGGTTCGTACTGATAACACACGGGAGCTCGAATCTACGAACGAGGTTAAGGCCTCGTTTTTCCGGCTCACTTGGGCGAAAGGGATAAAGATACGAAAAGACGCTCCAAAAGTTGAAAAAAAATGTCGAAGGTAACACGTTGAGATAATTCGATTCAGCGTTGAATAATATATTTTTATGGATAATAAATCAATCGAAAACTGTTATGAATGAATTCGCTCTTCGGTGCATATTCGTCACCTTGTTATCGATCGAGGCTCACAGTTATCAATATACGAACAGAATTATTTTTAATGCTACATCGAAAACGCTTTAAGCGGTTTATTCACGAGAATGAGAGAAATGTATCTACAGGAACAGATTTAACATTATCGATCGGGTCTTAAATCTCTTTCGCTGCGGTGCAAAAAAAAATGTTCGATCTTTTTTCGCCCAGTTCCACGTACTGAATGACGACTGTTTACGATCGGAAAATTATAATATAATAACAGTATTGACGTCAAACTCTTAATTAGGTGCTATCATTTTTCATACTCGACTTTTCTGATGATATACGTAATTAATGAAATAAATGTCAAAAAGTATATTATTAAAAAAATTCACAAGGAATATCTGAATAGAAAATTCGGGAAAATATTCGAAGAAAGTATACAGGGTGAGACGTTTATCACGATTTGGAGAGAGAAAGTCTAATTGTAAATCTAATATTTTTCATAGCTGAATTCTGATGACATACGTAATAAATAATCTCGACGTCAAAACATGTTTTACGAGGAAAATTCACAAAAAATACATAAACAAAATTGGAAAAAATATTCGACCGCACGTAGAGTGTGGAAAGTATCGGGGGATTAGACGTGGCCGGAACGGGCAAGCCTAAACTAATATTTTTCGTAATCGACTTCCGATGATATTCGGAATTAATAAAGTCGATAAAATAAATATGTAATAAGAAAAATCAATGGAAATTAGAGAAATTATAAGAAATAATCCTAATTTGAGGCGTGAGTCCGAATTCGAAGTGAATTGTGCAAACCTAAATTTAATATTATTAAAAAATTTTAAATGAGAAAAATTCATAAAAAATCCGAACATGAAAAATTTTTTAAAAATATTTTAACGCACAGTGTAGAAAGTGTATCAGGATTCGAAGTGGCAGAAATGGACAAGCCAAAATTTTTTAGAAGGAAATTTATGAAAAACACATATCCAAAATTTAAGGAAATATTCGAAAAGGTACAGGGCGAATCGTGTATCGGGATTCGAAGTGGCAGAAATGGGCAAGCCTAAATCGTCGAAGGTAATTGAATGAAACGACGAGGACGATATTCGAGTGACGAGCGTGACGCAACACATTCGCAATGAGCAGCGGTCTGAGGCGGTCCGGCTCGTCGAAAATTGTTGCGACGAGAGAAAGAGACGGCCGGTGTGTCGCCGCTCGGTGATACGCGCGTTTCTCCGTCCACTCGTACGAGTGGACTCTCTCTCAACTCGGACCGCGTCAGATAGGTAGACGAAACTCTAAGCGCGTGATGTAACCAAACGAGGTACAACAAAACGAGCTACCACGTTATAATTTACGAGCTCCAATTTGCATGTTTTCCCTTTGAACCAGACCCAAATAATTAAGAGCAAAAAAAAAGGAAAACCATGAAAAGAAAGCGGACTCTCGAACACGCTTTTCGCTGCAGTGAAAAGAGCAAAACACTTTTTTACAACAAAATAAAAAAAAAATACAGTATACACAGAATCTAAGAAGAAAAAAAAATACAAAAATAAATGAAAAAAGTCGAGTTATCCTTTTTTGAAATTCGAAGAATGCGAGGGTGCATACGCTCGCGTCGTCGATCGGTGGATGAAAACGAGAAAGAATTCTGTAACACACACGGGATGTGTACAGCAAATCGAAATTCCATTAATGGAAACGTCGTGGGCGTGACGAAAACGACGATAACGGGGAGAATCGACGACAACGAGTGAGGTATATATATGGAAAGAGAAAAGAGAAAGAGAGAGAGAGAGTGGGAGAGAAATATGAAAGGGATGAAAAGAGAGAAAAAGAACAGGAGAGTTGATTCGTTTGCCTGTCGTTCGGAGCCGTACGGTAACGCGTTCAACTCGCCCGATCATTTCTGAACGATGCACCATTGTACTTCCTGCGCAAAGTGTATTTTGATCCGCGGATTCTCCAGAGGCTTGAAAAAGGGCTCAACTCTTGTGAATTCATTCGGATCGCTGTTGCAACTCGACGGCCCTTTTCTCACCAGAATGCTCGTCCGAGTGTTTACCGCTCGGTTCGAACCATTAATAGGACAATCGCGTATTCAATAATATATATATACATATATATGTATTGTATATAGTCAAACGCGCGTGCACATTCCATCGACGATCTCACCAATCACCAATTTCCAATTACATAAACTAGAAAACCCACACCTTTCAATTCCCTTTCGATTATTTCGTTACTTCTCCCTCCCCCTTGCCCCTCTCTCATCATTCATTCGTCTCTCTCTGTCTCGTATTTTTGTCTGTCGTTGAGCGATTGTCATTTTCTTTTTGTTTTCCTTTCTCAGTTTCTCCCTTTCAATCCTCAACGAAACCTCGTTGTTTCGTTTTCCGCCTGAATAACGCGATTCACTATTTACACTTTTTAATGCAGGAGCCTTGAGACTCTCCGTCTTTTTTTCCCTCCCCCTCTTTTTTCCCCTCTAAATTCGACTCTGACGAATATAAAGCGACCTAGATTCATGGCTTGCCAATTTTTCTCATTTTTACAAAACATTTGTTTTCATTGACGCAAAACTTTTATCGAGGATTTCCAAAGGGAATTCTTTTTCGACGAAAATGCACTTGGGAGCAGTGAAACATAGATCTGGTACTGTATACACTGATTGTGTGAGTTTTTGTTATTTTTGTGTTCTCTATTCTGCTTTTTTTATTAAATTAATCTGTTTCTTTATTTTGTTCTTGAGTTATTAAAGTTAAATAATTATTACTAACCCACACTTTGCTATGTTAGTCCATATACCTCGACAATCCTAATAAATCATTTAAAAACGCAAGTTATCTTTCCTTTTTTATTACTTAGGTTGAAGTGTGTTGCTTTTAGTCATGACTGGTTAGCGTTAATTAGGTTAAAACGTGGTGTTTAGTCGTTACTAATCGACGTTGCTTAGATCGAAGCGTGTTGTTTAGCTGTTGCCAACCGACGTTGTTTAGGTCAACTAGTAATGCTTAGCCATTGCTAATCGATGTCGATTAGTACTCTTTAGCTGTCGTTAACCGCGTCGCTTAATTCGAACTAGTGGTGCTCGGCTGTTGCTAACCGTGTTGCTTCTGTTGAATAACGCATATTACTTAGTAATTACTAAAACAGACGTTGGTTAGTTCGACTGGTGTTGCTTAGCTGTCGCTAACCGACGTTGTTTAGACCGACTAGTGTTACTTACACGTTTGTTTAGTTCGACTTTTTTGTTTCATGTTGTCGTTAACCTACGTTGCTTATGTTAACCGACCGAACGAACTTAGCCGGAACTAAACAAGCTAGTTACTTTTTGTGAGAAACATCGCTGTACTAATTCGACCAATAAGGAAAGAGTGAATTGAGAGCTTAGTAAAAACAGAGTCAGTCGAGTGTGAGTCTCCGAGCGAGAGAGAACCTTGAGAGCTCGAGCGTGCGTACAAAGAGAGATTTTGAGAGCGTCACAATTACATAATTTCATTCTAGGATTTCAGATAATCGTAGATTGTAAAAAATTGTAGAAAATTGTAGAGAACGGAAATTATTCTAAAAAAAATTGTAAAAAAATTAACAAGAGGATAAACGCTGGTTTAGATCACGAGAAAAACGTGGACTGGATTCGTTGGTTATCGAACGAGTACACTCGCGAGCTCCTTCTCGAGTTCTCTTATTAGTTCACCAATGTTGGCTTCGTTTATTTATAACCGAATGGCCGTGGTTAAGGTCAAGACGCCACGAATGCAACTACACGAGAGAGCAACGAGAGAGACGGGCAACGTCTCTCCTCGTTACGCCATCCTCGCACATGTACATCTTCATTTCCATCTGTCATTTGACACAATTTTATTGTTTTCCCAACTCCCCATTCTCTCGATCGATCAATCCGATATTCTCGTGCGATCGATCGTTTCGCATTTTTCTCCTCGTGGCCCGTTTTTTTCATTATTCATCGCTTCTCAGAAAGAAAAATGTCGAAGCCAAACGAAAATATGCAGGCTAATGTAAAATCCGTGACCAGAGCCATCTGAACTCCAGGATAAATAAAATTGACGAGCAAGAAGTACGAAATAATTTATGAAGTTTATCCTCATGTTGAGGATATCTCGTGCCTTCCTCCGTTTTTCCTCTCTCTTTTTTCCCATTATAAGCAGCAAACATTATACTTGTAAGTCAGTATATAAATATACGCAGGGCAATAAACGTGACTCTAATCCTAATTCAATTATTAATATATCCCTGCGCTCTTCAGAAGCGGAAGTGAGTTTCGCTCATATTCGAATTTTCGACGAAAAATACTAAATTCCACAATTATGACTCAATTTAGTACGATTCTGTAAAACAAAAATTAAAACAGGAATTAATCAAACAATAATCATCATCATTCGAATTTTCAACCAAAAAACTAAATTCCACAATTTCGACTCAATTTAACAATTTCGACTCAATTTAAGATGATTCAGTAATACGAAAATTAAAAACAGGAATTAATCAAACAAGAATCATCATCATTTGAATTTTCGACCAAAAAAACTAAATTCTACAATTTCGACTCAATTTAGGATGATTCTGTAAAACGAAAATTAAAAACAGGAATTAATCAAACGAGAACCATAATCTACGAAATAATTACACGATCACATGATAATGGACATTTAAGGGATGAAAAATGCAGAGGCGCAAGTATTTAAAGCACCCGAGGGCAAAGGATCAAGATCCTTTTTTACATTTGACAAATTACAGGATGTACACTCTCTGATAGGTATGTACACTCTCG
>JAPYYX010005139.1:0-10290 GCA_030522605.1 Cremastinae sp. B BG-2022a
AAACGTTTGTCTTCGCGTATAGATAGTCGCGGTAGCTCGGCGATTTTTGATATTTTGAAAAAATGTACTTGCCTCGAGCCTCTACCGCGACTCTTGATGATATTTTGAAAAAATGTACTTGCCTCGAGCCTCTACCGCGACTCTTGATATATTTTATAATGATTAATTCTCAATCTATATTATAGATAAGAAAAAAAATCGAAAACCGAACATTTCTCATACATGAAGAAATACTATTATTAATTTTTATTAAATTCAATATACTCTTTCCAGAGTTCAGCCGGAGTTTGTATCACATAAATTTATTACATTACGAGACTTGACTGAAAAAAAATTTCGTTGTGAGAAAATCAATATTGTATCCTGTTTTTTTTTTTGGAGGAAACCGAAGCAGAGTTTTTTTCGAAGGAGATGGAAATGGAAGGAGAAGAAGACCGGTGAAAAATTGGAAAGACGAAAAAAGTGGCCGCTCGTGGCGCGATGAGAGGAAAGACGTGACGCGGCGATTGTGGCTGTCGGAAGTAGAGAATAAAGCGAGGGAGAGGCTCGTCGTATACTTGTTTCCCATATCCGCGAAACTCTTTGCTCTCCAACCGGGCGATATTGTATACATAACATCATCTCTCTCTCTCTCTCTCTCTCTTTTGCGGTGTGCGTACACGGAAAATTGAAGCTCAGGGGAACACAGGCGAGCGCACACGTGGAATCGCGGTGAGTTTGCGTCATTCCTGTTTTGTCGCTCGGCGAGGTTCCTCGGCGGAATATCGCGCAACCGAGTGAATGCTTCAGGAAAACCACGTGATATGCATCTTCCAACAACTGATACTGTCGTTCCGCGAACCGAGACAGCCGACTATTCCTCCTTTCAAAATGCTCCTCGTGTTCTGGAACAAATAGACGCCACTGCCAAGCTCTCGCTCTCTTTCTCTTTCTCCGCGCCCGGGAATCATATTTGTACGTTAAATTGTATGCCAGTTTTCAAGAGCAACGAGTGGAATGTCTGTTGAGCTAAATTCGAGAACAAGAATATATGTTCCGTGGCTTTCATCGGTGCTTGCTTTCTGAAGGAAAATATAACGAATGAAAAATATCACCTTGCACGTTGCGAATGCGTTGGTCTGTAAAATTTTTAAATAAATATGTCTGAATAAAAATTTACGTTGAGTTCTGATCATAATCATGATCAAAACCCTATAAAAACCTGATGATAAGAGGTTTGAATGGTTTGAATAATCAAACCTGATGATAAGAGGTTTGAATGATTATTCAAACCATTCAAACCTCTCATCAATAATTATTGATGATTATAATCATTCAAACTTCTTATCATCAGGTTTTGATAGGGTTTTGATAAGGTTTCGTAGGGTTTCGATAGGGTTTTTATAGGGTTTCGATAGGGTTTTGATTAAGAACCCGATAAGGTATTTATAAGGTCATGAGGTATGTATGGCATTGATAGGGTTGACCTGTCTACAAATTTTATTCAATATTTTTTTGGATTTTTTTCAACTACTTATTTAAATGAGTCGGTTCTCGGTTTATTGAAGTTAATTTTATAAATAAGTAAGCAATTGGGCAGATAGGTAGATAAGAGGAGTGAAAAATATAAAATATAAAGATTCTTATTTAATAATAAAATAAATTTTCTAAAATAATATCACTGTATCAAAACGAATCTGTAAATCGAATCATTTGTCATATATCCTCCCAGTGCCTTTTAAAGGTCAAAACATAAACACTTCAACGTGCAAAACATTTCGTTGCCTGTATAAAAAATATAATGACCTTCAATGTAAACTTGACTATTATTATTTATATAAATGAAATAACGCCCCTTAATCTAGTTTGTGGACTGAATAGAATAATATAGTGACGGATTTATCAGAAATTCGCAGACAGTGAAATTCATGACACGGTCGGGTGGTTTGAAAAGTGTTGTCGAGGTGAATGTCTTGTTACGAGGCTCTTGGCAGAAGGTGGAGATACGCGCGACAAAAGCGGGTAGGAAAAGTGTCAGGGAGGACTCTTAGAGAGTCGGACGTTGCGGAGTCTCGTTACCGTGCATACGAGGCTCGTACAGAGGCCCCGTAATGTCCCGTAAGGAAGAGCGTGCTCCATCCGACCAGCATTGTGATCGTTGAGGCAGAGGAAGAGCGCGCGTATAAAGCCACCAAAAGAGACGAGAGGAGAGAAAAGTAACATTCGTCGTACAAGCGCGAATACAACTGAGAGATATATGCCGGGTCATCAGGACTCTCGGGGTAAAACCTCGTTATCCGACACAGGAAGTCACTTCGCAGTTGAGGAACCCCTCCGACCCGTGCGTTTCTTCCTTCGTGATTTCCCTTCGCTCTTTAATCTTTATCCCTTCTCTCCATTAGTTTCCTCTCTCCGGCTCTATTTTCCCTCTTGATAAAAAAAAGACAAGGACGCAAATGAACGATGAAGATGAAGAGCTTTTTTCACCCTGAGCTTTGATTCTTTCTAAAATTTACGCATATACGATCTTCCTGGAATAAAATACTTTTTTTCAGCAAGGACGGTTATCCATGATGAATAAAAAATTGTGTATTTTTCTGCTTGATATGTTGAAATAACTTGATTTCGGTAATTAATTGATTTTAGAATTTGGAGACACGAGAAATGATGGATGAACAGCTCTTTTTTCATTAATCTTAATTTTTTGTCGATTTTTACACATTTTTTTACAATGAAAGATTTATTGTTCTTACTTAAAAGACGATTATCTATGCAAAAAAGATATATGGGCAGACACTGTGTACTTATCACTCGACGGAATACTTTGTAAAAATTGTCTTTGGAAATTTGATTTCCCTCAGCTCCTTAATCTTCGTTTCTCAAATTCTCTGCATTAATTTTCCTTCGCCAACTTTATTTTCTTAGATAAAAAACGAAGTTAAGAATGAAATATAGAGACGAAAAGCTCATTTCCTTCGGCCTCGATTTGTTGAGGACTGCACGCACGTACTTCCTACAGACTATGAGATTTATTTTTATTACTCCAAGGATTATTATTTAGAAGAAATAAGAAAGAATTCCATTTTACGTTTATAACCCCGCAACAAGAAATAAAAAGAAAAATTGAGATTGGCATTTGAAAAATTCTCCGTGTATAGTGTGCATTCGTTCCTTCGCCTTTAATCTTTATCTCTTCTCTCCATTAATTTTATCTCTCTATTTTCCCTCTTGATAAAAAGATAAAAGATACGAACGTAGGATAGAAATGATGAGCTCGCTCTCGTAAGCCTCGATGCTACATCGATTCCACCCACGCACTTCCTACAATGAGAGATTTATTTTTCTTATTTCGAGCAACCGCATTAGAAAAAAAAATATAAATAATTCTATACTGGAGTATAAAAATTGATTTAAGGCGATTTTCAAAAAAATATTAGGTCTAATTTTAAGTAGGAGAAAATTTTAAGAAACGATTTACTGTTTAATGAAACGAGGAAAAAAAATTCTCACAAATCTTACAAAAATCATTTCGGTTTGATTTCACTGAATTTCGGTCACAACAATTCAGAAGCTTCTGTCATTTCCTTAATTTTCGATTTTGCATGAGTGACCTTCCGCTGTGCCAAATGCGGCGCAGTAATACACGTGTTCAAGGAGTCTATTCACAATCGGGACAGATTTTCCGTCCCTTTCCTCTTCCCTATCGCGATTATAATCATCTCGAATGCATGAAGTTCGCTCACGATTGGTGCACGCCGCGAGGCAGTCTTGAACGTTCCAGCAACATACGAATACAAAGGCGCATTGCAGTTGACACAATTCCGATCGTTTACATCGCAGATTCGTGCAAAGGAGAAAGAGCAAGAGAGAGAAAGGCAGAGAGAAATCGAGAGAATCTTCTCTCTCTCTCTCTCTCTCTCTCTCTCTCTCTCTCTCTCTCTCTCTCTCTCTCTCTCTCTCTCTCTCTCTCCCTCCCCCCCTCCGTTCACCGGGCGAGCACAATAGCCATAACCAACAGAAGGAGCGCGAGAACAGAAGAGACTGGAACTCCCTTTAGCTCTTTCATGTATGAACAAACGGCTATACCGACGTTGAAGTTTCCTTTGTCTTTACACCTTTGGCCGAAACCCTTTAAAAGCCCTCGTTAACACACGGGCGAGAGCTCGTGTGTACCCGATCGCGCCTTCGCGCTCTCCTTCTCGAATTCTCCCGCTCCGCGTCTCCATATCCTTTTCCGCGCATCTCGATGCTCATCCCACCAAGACCTTTGTTCAATCCTGCGTTCGACGTGATTAATGCACTTGGCAAGCGATGGTACGGAGAATCGGAATGGAGAGGAACGAAAAATTCGAGCAGAATCGAAAAATTGATGGGTGAAAAAAATTACGAGCTCTTAACAGTCCTGAAAAAAGGACGAAACTCATTTTTTTTTTAATCTAAAAATTGGACCGGTCACTGATAATAGAATTCTAATGCTTCTGTGCAAATTTCAACTCAATTCACTGAATTGTTTAAAAGTTATAACAAATTGAATGTTATACGTATTCGAAATTATAAGTCATAAATATCGAAAAATAGGGCAGTAGTTACCTATAAATGTTTTCTCAAGATGCTTAAATATTAAAGAATCTTTTCGGCAAATTTTATCAACTTGTATCTAACAGTTTTTAAGAAATTATCCACTAGTACTCAAAAATTGATTAAAACGATGATGATGTCTTGTTGATATTTTTTTACTATCAGTCACATAAGAAATGTTAATAACCGAGTTTAAACAATTTTGTCTAAATTTTTTGTTTTTCATTGTTTAAACAATAAATAATATGAAAATTGTTATTAAAACGTTAGCAAGCTATACAGTATATCATTGTAAATAACAAAATGATACAAAATTGCAACTTTCCATCAACAAAAAAACAAAGACTACATTTTAACAATTAATTATGAATTGTTCTGAATTTTTTGTATACTAGCTACAATAGCGATTAACTACTTTCGATTATTAATTAAACCATTTTAGCAATTACCATTGCTTTAACAATTAAAATAGAAAATTTTAGTGAAACGCTTTCAAATTTTGGAATTAGCATTGAACACTCATATGAAACATGGTAAAAAAATTTTACGGAGATGGGACCTTTTTTGTTTATGTTTATAACGTTTTATGAATTTCCCATAAGACACAATGTTAAATTTTAAAAGTTGTAAAGTTCATAACTTTAAAACCATTTAATGAATCATTCCCAAATTTGGCCCAAGGATTTTTTAGCCGTTTTCAAACAAGTCTACAAAATTTTAACTTTTTCTTAACATTTTAAAAATAGGTACAATTCCTCCTTAATCATGGAAAAATTGATTCTTTCATCCCAGAGCTAAATTTCGGTTACTATTGACCCGATAAATTAAAAAAATTCTAAATAACTGCAAAATAAATTATAAAAATTACAACCGGAAGTTCTCTAGAGTGCGTATGAAAAATATCAAAATCGAACCAAATGGTGGAATGTCTCGAAGGTACGTGTCAGAATCGAATTTCGTATAGAATGCTCGTAAAGCGCGTGAAACGTGCTTTCGAGCAGTTTTCCATGGTGCTCATGATGGGATAGTTTTGAAATTGAATTGCTCTGGCAGAGCCTCGGACGCGAAGGGCTCGTCGAGGAAGAAGCGAGAGAGATAACAAAAAAAAAAGAAGGGAAGATCGAAGGCGCAGACTCCGTCGCGGACACTCGCACCTCGCCCACAGGAAGTACACGTCGCGTACAAACATATCCCCGGCGTGACGTAAAATAAAGCGAGGATCGCTCAGGCGTGTTGTAACGTTGTTATAACACACGCTTTAGTCATACTCGCGTGACTGGCATACACCCCGTGAAAAAACATGCGCCGGGCGCATCCACCTGGAATACCAAAACAAGCGCACCATCATTGACGAACCACTGAGTGAAAAAAAACAAGGCCTGGAAAAAATAAATAAAATTTTTACGAGAAAGAAATCGAATGAGAATCGCTTTTCCATCTTCCCTCTAGCACGTGGCATTTTACCGAGACATTTTTTACCTCTCGATGAATTTATTCGTTCTCTGGTACTGACGAGAGTACCGCAAAATTGGTTTACATTGTGTGAGAAATGTGAATGGATATAGTACGTATGTGTACCGAAGTGGGATTCGAGAAATGAGAGGGAAAGGGCGAGAGAGAGAGAGAGAGAGAGGATTTTGAGACGGTAGGAAGAAAATCCGTAATGGGCCGTTCATTGGGGCTGTAAAATCAGGAATGTGTTGGTGTGTTCTCGTGTGTCTGGAACGAAGAGGCTCTTTGAAAGCGTTCGGGGATTCGCCGAACACGTTCTCGTTGCGAATTCTTCGTCTTTCGCGTCTTTCTCCGTTTCCCATTCTCTCTGGTGCACAAGCCTGAAAATCGGGTACTGGTAAATGGCGAGACATTTTCTCAAATAACCTTGTTTTCACTTACCAGAAATAGGGTTAGTGTTTCTCGTGGTCACTTTATTAGAGGATGAGAATGGAAAAAGGGCTGGAAAATGCGCGAAGGGGATTCTCTCCCCGGCTGAATCGATACGGATGCAATTTCCAAGCGTTTGAAAACTTGGGAGACAAGGAGAACCGCAGCATGCCGACAGTGGCGAAGCTTCGGACTTCCTCTCGGATCGTGGTTTGTCCCCCGAAGTATCCAGATACGTGGATTATAAATTATTCGAATAACCGCAAGAATTTTTCAGAAATCATATTCCGAATAAATTGTGACTTGAAAAACGTCGACAATGATTTTTCAAAATAAACGAAAATATTTCGACGAGCAAAAGTGAGCAAAAAAATTTAGCAATTTTTCAATTTTATTATTTTTTTCAGTTTCGTGATTCCAATAACGACGAGAGTTCGTAGACAAGAATTTTTTCCAACAAAGTTAGAATTTTATTGCAATGGAATATAAAGTTTTCTTGGAATTCATTTTGAAAAACATCAAAGATATGTATTTTTTTATTTTTACGTTTCTTTGAAAAATTTATTTGCTTCAAACGGGATCATTGCGCTTCGAGATCAGTCGGAGAGGTAGCACGAGTGGAATGTCGTCCATGATATTTGAGGAAGGAAGAGGAATATTTCGAGGGTGGAGTCAGGGAATGATAAAGGGAGTGTCAGATCGCGAGACGCGCGATAAAAAGTCTAAGCGACAGAGGAAGCGACACGCTCTTTTTTTTCAACACGCTCCAGCGCAAACGAGAACTATGAAACGAGGAGAGGACAGAAAATATGTGGAGCGTGTGCGATTCGTTGTATCAACAACTTCGTAACGGTGAACTTCACTGACGCTCCCTTATCTGTGCGCACGGTAAATAATCTCCCGCGTAGGCTTGCGAATTCAACGCAAATCCGCGACGCTTAGAAAACACGAGCGAAAACACAGGCTTTCACAACGGGATTCAGCCGCATTTTAGAAACTAACGTCAAGCCGTTACCGAGGTAACAGGAAACAAACACGAGTTTTGACATTTATTTGAACAGTCGAGCTTCAAAAAAAGAAATAGCAGATCTACCACTCCAAAATTTATTTAATGACAAGAAAAAAGTCAAGTTTTTAAAATAAACAGTGGATTAAGAATAACATGATGAAATATTTTTTAGAATAATTTTTGTAACGTTGAAGGAATTCGTATGATTTTTAAAATAATTTATGAAGGAGGAGACTCGTTTAATTTTCTCTGACATACGTTAACAGGTTTGAGAACTAATTTAAAAATTCGGAAGTTTTCCGAATGCAGATATTTTTCCATTACTTAAAAATAAATGTGATGAATTATAATTCATTACATTATTAACTATTAACGATTTTTAACTAATAATTTTTGAAAAATAGTTTTTTAACTATTTTTCAAATAGTTAATAATTAGTTTCAAATAGTTAATAGTTAAATTAGATAATTATTATTATTACTAATAATAATAATATTAATTAAAAATAGTTAATAATTAAAAATGTAATGAATTATAATTCATCACATTCATTTTTAAATAATGGAAAAATATCTGCATTCGGAAAAACTTCCGAATTTTTAAATTAGAGTTTTCAAATCTGTTAACGTGTGTCTGAGAAAATTCAACGAGTCTTCTCCTTCATAAATTATTTTCAAAATCATACGAATTCTTTCAACGTTACAAAAATTAATTAAAAAAATATTTCATCATGTTATTCTTAATCCACTATTTATTTAGTTAACTAGTTAACTAAAAATACATAGTTAACTAATAATTAAAAATAATGTGATGGGTTATTTTTGTATTGATGAAGAGTTTTTGTTGATCTTTAAATATTTTCGAGAAGGTTATTCGAATTTATTCCTAAATTTCAATGAAATCTGTTGTGAGCTTTTCAGACGACGAAGGAACATAAATAAAAAGTTTTCGCCTTTCTCGAAGATAGATACCTCGGTGTATCGTGTAAAACAGGAATAAGAGGCAGGTTGCAAGAGCAGCATACGTTTTATACATAAAAGATGCCGTGAACAAGCTGAAAACACTTGCGAAACACGAACACACGAGAGCAAAATCCACGTGAGAAGGAAAAAACGCAGGAAAAAATATTTTAAAGGATCTGACAACCAAATTTGTTTACGCTCTCCCGTCACGTCTCGATAAAATCAATAAAAAATTACAAGAAATTTAAAAATAAAACTTAAAAATTTTCATCAGTGATGCGCTCGGGGGAAAAAAAGTAGAATAAAATTCTTGCGAGCTCGTTACGATTCGCTTTCTTCGCTCTCGTCAATACGCGTATAAAATTATTTTCATCATTTTTGTATAATCATTTTTACCTCGTTTCTGGCGCTTTTTCATATTTTCATCTCTCCCGCTCGTTTAAAAATGTTTTTATAGGAAAACTCGCTGCTGGATGTATTTAGTATTCAGTGCGACTCCGCAGAAATAACTGTCTGGGCAAGCCCCTGAGGCACCGTGAATATGCTCTTCGGTGCAGCGGTTACATATAAGTTAAAAAGGTAAAATGCGCATATGCGTGTACGTATTCTCCTATTCGACGCGACAGCGCCCAACGAGAGTAATCTCGCGTTGCGCTTTCCTATACAAAATTACATCCAACCTACGTTACGTTGAGCAGAAATCGTTAAATGTATTTGCAACACGTTGTATTATTTCCATTCAGTTCCTGAACAATTTTACGAATTCTGCCTTCAATGGGGAAGAATTCCAGAATTTTTTTCCATTTGTATAATCTGTTCCTCGTAATTATTTCCGGGATGCGAAGGAGTCATAATTACGGATAATGAAGTGAAAAAGGGAACATTTCAGTTATTGCTTTGCTTTCTATGGTTGCTATGGTTGCTTTCTGAAAATATACATTTTTCGTATTTTTGTCATGTGTTTATGTATATCTCAACCCAACCTAAATCCATACCCAGCTCAAATGCAAGTTCGATATTTTCAAATGTTAAGAGCAATCACAACCCTCAAAGTTACTAGATTTCGTAAGCTTCGGATTTCTCTCTTAAAGTCGAATAATTGAACTTCAAAAAATTCCAAGACATTCCTTTTGACCCCAGCAATGTTCCTCTGGTTCAAATGTTCATGAGAAGTTACTTATTGATTAAAAAATAAACATAGATCTGACTAAAACTTTTTATCGTGGGAGATGCGCTTGCTGTTTGCTTACTTTTTTATCAATCAATAAGTAAATTCTCATGATAATTGGGAGCAGAGGATAATTTTTGGGATCAAAAGGAATATCCTGTAATTTTTTGAAATTTAATTATTCGATTTCGAGAGAGAAATCCGAAGCCTGCGAAATGTATTAATTTTGAGGGTTGTGAAACTAAAAAGTTACTCGATTTCGGAAATAACATAATGACTAATTAATAAGCGAATTCTCATCAAAAGTTGGACCGTATCGCCATTCTTTGGGTCGAAAAGAATGTATCACCATTTTTGTGAGCTGAATTTTTTAATATCTAGGGAAAAATCTGTAGAGAAAAAATTTCACTCGCGCTGACCCCCTGTGATTTTTCTCTAATACAGATTTCTCCCTGAATATTGAAAAATTCCGCTCAAAAAAGCGGTGATACATTCTTTTCGATCCAAAGAACAGATATCGGTTCGATTTTTTATGACAATTCATTTATTAATTGATAAATGCAGAATTTACGAAATCTGGGTAGTGACGTGACTGCCATTGCTCTTAAGGGGGTTCTGCACTGAAAAAAAAAGATGGCCATTTCCAATGAAATATTTAATTGATTCGTCCATATTTAATAGATCCAATGAAATATTGAATTGAACCAACTAAT
>JAPYYX010005140.1:0-13632 GCA_030522605.1 Cremastinae sp. B BG-2022a
TCTGACCCCAAATTCGAATTCAGCGCGTCAAAATACATAGAGATAGGTGGGTCCGGTCAAAAGTACTGGCCACTTTTTTTTTGTGTGACGGTGTAATTATTTGAACAATTAAATAAAAGAGAATGTTACAGTTTAGGCGATATGAGATAGACGGAGAGTGAGAATACAAGAAAGATGTACATGTGGGTACGTTCACAATAATGTGTAGACTGAAATGTATCAATATGATGCACTGCTATGAAAATAATTGAAAATATAAATATAGTAAATAGTTGAAGAAATATTTTTTAGGTTTCATATTTATATTTATATTTCAACAATTAATTATCAAACTTTTATTTTCCAACATTTTTCTTCGCATTCCTTTATTTTAATACAGTTCAGTACGTGTGTCATTGTGAATGCACCCACACATCCATCTCTCTTGTATCCTCATTCTCCTTCTATCTCATATCATCTGAACTGCAAGCTTCTCTCTCAGTTTATATTTTTCGTTTGCTTTCCACCCGCTACTGTGTTAATAGAGCTCATTGAATAATCACATTTTGTTAAAAATGATTATTTCTATATTATTTAATTATTGTTTAATTTTCCAAATAATTGTATAGTAATTATTATTCAATGTAAGTTTCATCTCATAATTTACTAATATTTCTACAATTATTTATAAAATCAAGCAGAAATATAAAAAACATAAATAATATTTTTACAATTATTCAAGAAAATTCTAATCCCCTACTGTATGTTTCATTCTCAATTTTCTTTGCTCACCACCGCTACCATGTTAATGTAACTGATTGAAAATTTTTCAACTATTTAATTAATTATTAAAATAATTATTCATTTATTTAAATAATTGTATAATATACAAAGTAAAATCAACATGCGATAGTGGTAAAGAATAACATTTAAAAAATATTTTCTGCATTTTGTTAATTCAATTTCAACAATTACTTTTCAAATGTTATTCTTCAAATACATATTTTGATATGATATCACTGTAATGCTGATTAATATAGAAACAAATTATTTTCAGACATTGATCAGATTCATTTTATGAAAATATTTTGTAATTAAGACTTAGATTTGAAAAATAATTCGAAGTATGGCTTTCAACGTATAAACGCTCAGTGTGGTGCAAATTTGTTGATATAAAAAAGTTTGTCATCCAAAATCTGAAAAAATTATACAATAGAATCAATGAGTTCAAGATGTTATTTTAAACTCTTAGATACATGTGGATGAGTGATTTTTATTCGGAAGAGAAACAATTAAATGTTTACTTCCAGGTCATTAAGAAGTGCTTTTCCAAGTATTCCATCTCGAGTATAGACGCGCGCACGTTGTCAAGGATTTTTCCCACCTTATAAAGGAATAAATTCTAGAAGCATTGAGTCAATCGCATTCTTGTGAGTAACGTAGCAAGTTTTATCTGTTCCATCGGTCAGTTAAAATGGTTGATTCGAAGATGTGTAGGCGTATGATTGAAATCATGGAAAACGCTTACAAAATTTTGGAAAAAAAAATATCTAGACATAATATCGACCATTGGATACAGTTTGGATTAAAAAATATAAAACTTCTAAACAAATTGCTGAAAACCGCCACAACAGTTGGGGAGAAAAATCGCATTTCAGCAACCATCGGGATACTCAAAACTTGGAATGTACGAATTAAGTCTTTGCAAAAGATTGGTGGAGGTTCATTAAAAAGGAGCGATCGGATCCAATGGGAAGATTCTACTACTGCTTTCGAATCCAGGATATAGACTGGAGTAATAACGAATCTTAATCATAAGGATCTACATCGCTTTCTCAATGACACCAAGGCACTTGCTATTCCAAGATTTTAAAAAAAGGTGCGAATATCAAAGTAAATGTTATACTCGCATGTAAATTTGAAAATGTGAAAAATTTTGACATACTGACCGAACTTAAATTTTTCAACACGAAAAATGAGTCAATGTACTCATCAACAAATTTAAATGAGCGCTTTGATTATATAACAGAACAATTGTTAAATAAAGTTGAAGAATTCCAGGAAAAAGATTCAGGTTGGTCTCTAGTAGAGATATTAAACTTGACTGTGAATATTAACAAATATTCTCCACTAAGTGCAGGTCTTTCAACGTTTATAAAACTACCATATGGCATTCAGAACAAAAAAGCAGTCGTAAACATTCAAAATGATGATTGCTACTGTTTTTTGTGGTCTATTACTGCTGCGCTAAGTCCTGTTTCAGTTAATATAAACCGCACTAGTTCTTATCCTCATTTCAGTTCAATACTGAAGTATGAAGGAATAGATTTTCCTATGCAAATGGAAAATATTCAAAAATTTGAAAAACAAAATAATTTGAAAATTAATGTTTACGGTCTCGAGTATAATAAAAAAATAAAAAATGAAATTGTACCAGTTTACGTGAGCCGTCATACTTCAGACAAACCTACGATTCACTTGCTTGTACTTGAAACTGAAACAAAATTTTTAGAAAATGATAATAAAATATATCATTTTGCATGGATTAAAAATCTTTCTCGTCTTGTATCTTCACAAATTTCAAAACGAGACCACGTTGCTTGGTTATGTGATTGCTGCTTGTGTCACTTTAGAACGGAAATTGCGTTAAAAAAACATAAAGGAGATTGCTTAGCTGTGAACAATTGCAAAGTTATTATGCCAACAAAAGAGGCTGCAGTCCTAAAATTCAAAAACTATAAGCATAAAATAAACGTTCCGTTTGTTTTGTATGCTGATCTTGAATGTCTTCTGGAACCAATTGCGTTTGATACTAATTCAACAACGAGTGCTTATCAGAAACATGTTCCATACAGCGCAGCGTATTATCTTAAATGTGCATATGATGATTCCTTGTCAAGATTTGAGATTTACAGACATAATAATTGTATTGAATGGTTTATAACAGAATTAGAAGAATTAGCAAAATCATTGACTAACTGTTTGAGATCAGTAAAACCAATGAATTCAATGAATCACGAAGAGCGATTAAATTTTCTGTATGCTAAAAATTGCCATATTTGTGAAAAACCGTTTACCGTTGAAGATATTAAACACCGTGACCATTGTCATTTTACTGGTGAATACCGCGGTGCTGCTCATGAAGGTTGTAATTTAAATTATAAAAATTCGCATACTATTCCCATAGTGTTTCATAATTTATCTGGTTATGATGCACATTTTTTAATCAGAGCGTTAGCAAAACAAATTGATGGCACCTTACAGCTGTTGCCAGTGAATAAGGAAAAATATATTTCCTTTACTAAAAGAGTCAAAGATACAATAATTGATTACCGATTTATTGACTCTTTTCGACTTCTACCGTCCAGCATCGATAGCCTTACATTATATCTCAATAACAGTGAAAAGCTAATCACTAGAAAATATTGCAATAATGAAAAAGAATTTCAATTGTTAACAAGAAAAGGCGTTTTCCCGTATGATTACTTAGATAGTTGGAGTAAACTTGATGAGACTAAACTGCCAACTAAGCAAAATTTTTACTCGCAATTGAAAGATGAAAATATATCAGACGCTGACTATTTGCATGCATGTACAGTTTGGGATGTTTTCAATGTGAAAACATTGGGGGAATACTCAGACTTATATTTGAAAACAGACGTGCTTTTGTTGGCAGATATTTTTGAGAATTTTCGATGCAAGTGTAAAGCAACATACGATCTCGACCCCTTACATTATTACACTGCTCCAGGTCTGTCTTTCGATGCAATGCTCAAATGTACAGGTGTTGAGATCGAACTGTTGATGGACATAGACATGTTAATGTTTATAGAAAGAGGTATTCGAGGTGGATTGTCACAGTGTTCGAATCGGTATGCGAAAGCTAATAATCGCTACATGGGAGAAGACTTTGATTCAAGCAAACCTGAGTCGTATCTCATGTACTTTGATGTAAATAATTTATATGGTGCAGCTATGAGTCATCCATTACCTACTGGCTCTTTTGAATGGGAACGTGATGTGGAACTGAAAGATTCACATGACATCCCAGATGACAGTCTTACAGGATACATATTCGAGGTCGATCTCGAGTATCCTGAAGAACTTCATGAAATTCATAAAGATCTGCCGATAGCGCCAGAACCGTTTATACCTCCAGGTTATAACCAACCTAAATTAATGGCAACACTGCATTCGAAAACTCGATACGTTGTTCATTATAAAAACTTGAAGCAGTACTTTAATCTTGGATTGAAATTGATAAAAATTCATAGAATTTTGAAATTCAATCAATCACCGTGGCTCAAAAAGTACATCGACATCAATAACGATTTGAGAAAAAAATCTACAAACGATTTTGAAAAAAATTTCTATAAACTAATGAACAACGCAGTTTTCGGTAAAACTATGGAAAATGTTAGAAAATACGTTGATGTAAAGTTAGTCACAAACTGGAATGGAAGATGTGGAGCCCGTGCTCTCATTGCGAAACCAAATTTTCACAGCTGTACTATATTTGATGAAGACATGGTCATTATACAATTAAATAAAACTAAAATTACGTTTAACAAACCGATATTTATAGGATTCTGCATTCTTGATATCGCTAAAACGTATGTCTATGATTTTCACTATAATTATATGAAAATGACGTTTGGTGAGCAAGCAAAATTAATGTATACCGATACGGATAGTTTGCTTTATCACATCAATATTCCAGACGTATACACCATTATAAAACGTGATATTCACAAATTTGATACTTCCGATTATCCTCCAAAGAATGCATATGGGATACCTCAGGCGAATAAAAAAGTTTTAGGCTTGATGAAAGATGAAAACAATGGTCAGATTATGCGAGAATTCGTAGGTTTGAGAGCCAAAATGTATAGTTTTAAAGTTCAAAACGATACTAAAAAGCGGGCTAAGAGGGTAAAGTCATCTACATTACGAACAATAAAGTTCAATGATTACACACAGTGTTTATTCAACAACGAATTTTTAATAAAAAATCAAAAATTGATTCATAGTAAAAAACATAAGGTTGAAACAATTAACCAGAAAAAAATAGCACTGAGCTGGAATGATAATAAAAGAGTTATTTGTGCTAATCGGATTGATACTTTCCCATGGGGCATGGCACAGCAACTTAGAATGTAAGCAGACAATTGTATATACTAAGAATGAGAAAAAAATCTGATATATGATGCATACTTTTAATTATTTTTCTTGACCATGATCTTTATCGGTTGCATCATTCAATAACCATTTTTTCTCATTGATGAAAATTGTGTACATTAACAGATAATAAACTGAAAAGATTTATTCAACGAATTTCTCCTTCCACTTCTTGCAGCATAATATATATTCGGTCTGCATCAGAGTTTTTATCTTTATCAATATGGAGTATCAGCTTAAAGTACCATGCATCACTACTGCCTACCAATCCTGTTGTTGGAATAATACATGGATAGGCTGGGCTAAAGCTTGTGATTTTATCAACCGAGAACGTTTCATAGTAATGGACGTCTTGATGTCAGACGATGAATATCGTGAAAACTTCAGTGTTCTTGTTGATACTGATTTTTGCGGCTCAAAGGAGCAGTGGGCTGCAAATCGTACTCAGGGGATCAAGAACGGTGAACTTGAAAAATGGTTGTTCAAACGACAAGTTGGACTTGTTAAACCACACAAAAATTATCAAGAAGCAGCAGAGAGAACCCAAAAATATCCATGGTATTGGCCGATTGCCTCAGATATTGTATCATCAACCTACGCTTATGTTGAGGACAATTTATGCCCTTGTGTTATGAAAGGTGGATGGATCAGTTCTAGAAAAATGTGTTCCTATCGAAAATCAATTAAATCTCTAAATGTGAACCAATTGAAATAAAAATTCAAATACTGAATGATGAATTGGTATAAATTTATTCAAATTATCCCATTGTCCAATACAATAATGACATTTCAATCATTAAATATACATCGTTTCATTATTTTTCGAAAATCAATTAAAAAATTTAGATTAGATTAGTATATCAGTGCATACAATGAATCACAATTCATTTTTATTTATCCAGCTGTTATGAGAATTATCAAAGCCTAACCATTTTACAAGTAGTTTATTTCCACGTTTTTTAATCACTTTTTCCACAAGATAAACGTCAGGATATTTAACACTGGCAAGTTCTTCCTGATAGAATCCACCTTCAATCGCTTCATTTTGGTAGTCCTTGAGCTTGTACGTGACAGGATTTGTGTTAAAAACTTTACAGACAGTGAATATTTCTGTTGTCCAATTTGGTGTATACCCTTTTTCGAAAACATGTTTGTACTTACTTATTCGAACATTATCTCCAACTTTGAATTTTTTTCTTTTCAGAGATTGATTAATTTTTATTTTTTTATAAACTTTCAGTAACAGCTTATTAGCATTGTCAGCGGAAACATCCTTCGGTTTCATTTGTATAGTGATGTTTAGTATTATTATATATTGACATTAATTTATTGATTATATCAAACCATCTGTACGATCCTCGCACTGTGAATTGTTTCCACATTTTGTTTTTCAGTGTACGATTAAAACGTTCACATATTGATGCTTTTAGGTTACTATATGTTGAATATAAAGTGATTCCATAACGTGTGAGAAGAGATTTGAATTCCTTATTATAAAATTCTTTACCCCGATCAACATGCAATTTTTTTGGCACACGACCTTGTGCGAGAACAGATTCCATAGCGTTAGTAACGTCTTTACCACTTTTGGTTTTAATTGGTACAGCCCAAGCATATTTAGAAAAAATATCGATAGTGGTAAGTAAGTACTTATAACCATCATTGACATGACTATAAATTGACATATCGACAAGATCAGCCTGCCAAGTCTCATCAAATCCTCGAATTACTACATGACGACGTGGATAATTTTTTCGAGCAGGCTTATGTAACTCTTCAGCTATCGCTAATTTTTCCATTTTCTAACGCAACAAGTCGATCGTTAACTTTAGATAA
This sequence comes from Cremastinae sp. B BG-2022a, assembly GCA_030522605.1. NCBI lineage: Eukaryota > Metazoa > Arthropoda > Insecta > Hymenoptera > Ichneumonidae > Cremastinae sp. B BG-2022a. The sequence continues at coordinate 6,994 of JAPYYX010005140.1, forward strand.
TATCTGAGAAATATGAGTAACTGAGTCCCTTTGAGCTTTTATATCCGCTAGAAGACTTTTTATATTATCTTTGACAGTGTATTCCAGCTCATTAATCATTAATTTACTTTCTTCGTTGGAAGAAACCTTCTCGATTCCGCCTAGTCGTTTTTCCAAATCAGCAATGAGCTGAGAGTTGCGTATTATGAGTTTTTGTATCATCTCACTGTCAACACTTTGATGCTTAACATTTTCTTGGAATTGTGTCTCAAGACCATGAAACATTGTTTCATGATTGTTAATATCATTGCGTATAGAAGACGTGATAGCTTGCTCAAGTTTGAGTTCTTCGCGTATAAAATTTTGCATTACTCTCACAGTGATAGCATCATTCTCAACAATGGGAGGGGCTAAATTACATAATCTTCGATTCTCTATATCATATTGACCATCGATTGTAATTTTAAAGCCTTCACCTGGAGGACCTCGAGTACCAACGCCGATACTCTTAATCCTCATCAATTGACGACCAAAAACATCAACACTCATTTCAATAGTTGAGATACAACTGAGCTTCACCTTATTGTAGTCAAAATTAATAAACGAGTTCTGCTTCACGCAATTCTTCAACTATTGAAAAAATTTCATTGGAATGACTAGAGTTTCCTGCAGAATGAGAAGCCAAAAGCAATCGTAGTCTATCTACTAACTCGTTAGGATCATCCCAATAAATATAATTTTTTTGACGCATGGTTTTATCAACGAATTCAGAAGACTAAAGCACTCCAGTCGCCGTGTTAAAAAGTGTGTCCAATTTGACTGGGGTAACCGGCTATAAGGCCATGCTATCCTACCCCAGTTAACACACGAGTATATTGAAATCCCTATAGAACTGGAGTTCTTTACTCTTCTGAATTCGTTGGTTTTATTATTAGCAACCATGTATCGCGGTAAACCTTTTCCTGCGATAAATAATCGTTCTGATCGTCTTTTTGGTGTCAATTTAGATTTCTTTGATGGTGAATTAATTAACGTTGCTATGATATTTTTAAATTTTAGACTCTTATCTTCACGAATCATATGATCATTCTTGTAATGTTTTCGGTGTGCATTTGTCAAGTTCAGAATATCACGATAATTTTCCCGATCTTTTAAGCTTACAGCGGATTCGTTAGGTGATTTTTTAAATATCAACTCGAGCAAACCTTCGCTTTGTTGGTAATTCTTTTGACCAATACGAATAATATTTTTTTCGAATGCTATCAATGAATCACCGATCATTAGACGATTTCCTTGTAATTTGCGCACTCCGTATGAAGTATCAAGTTCTTTTTGTTGTTTTGAGTCAAACATTTTCAAATAATGTTGGGATAAGTTTTCACGATTATTTACTTCACTTTGTACAACCGTATCCACATCTGATAAATTATCTTGTGCTGTATCAAAAGTATTTTCCAATGGATTATCATCATCATTATCATTATTATTCTGGAGCACTGTTGATTCTTGTATCGGCAATGACTGTTCTTCGATTGTTCAACTAATGTTTGCAATGGAGTCACCACCGGTTTGAAAACATCGTTCAATTCATGCTCAGTCATATTTTTTCCGATTTTCAACATTTTATGTTTCCGTCGAATCGCATTACTAGCGCTTGCAATTTGACGTAAAACACTCTTCTCTTTATCAAAATTGATCTTTTGCATATTGACACTTACGTGTTTCAATGGGGACTGCGTTTATTGTACATGAGGCTCCAAATTTATAAAACAATCAAAACCTTTCCTATACCGACCCTTATTCAACTCGCGATCTTTGTCTATCACTACAAAGCCAAATTTGTTACCATTCCAGCATGCTGAACATATGTCCTTAAAATTTGCAAATGACATATCAGTATTTACATGATCATCGTAAATATGCTTCAAGTTTACTTCATCCTGACGAAAAAGCACTAACAAATTAGTGTTGTCACGTACGAGATGTTTTGGAATATGCGCATACGTTTGGCAGAGATAAAAGCAATCTACGTCTCTGTGTCGCCCCATGCAAAAAAAGGCTTTAATGTTATCTTGTTTCTCACAGGCTACGTCATCAAAAATCATTATTGAGTTTTGATTCGTGTCTTCTGGTTTTATTACTTCCTCATGATCTTCAAAAGGAAAATATTCTACTCCTTTCACAGATTCAAGTAAGCGCTTGAGGAATTGATATTTTGGTTGGTTCAATGATTTTGAGTATACATAAACGTTCTCAAACCTTAAACCATTCAGATCCGTTATCAAGGAAAGCAGAGCATTTGTCTTTCCACAGTTGGAAGGACCGCAAAAAATTGCTCGTATGCTACGTGGTAACAAATCCCCATGGCGCTTGTCTTCAAAATCTTGCTGCATGAGCTCATCAAAATTTTTGATTGGCAATTTAGTTGATTGTTTACTGAACTTCATCTTGGTAATAACTGAAATTGTAACTACAACGTTATCTATATAAAGTACTATTTATAATGATGTTTTCCAATAATATGTTTCAGTATGACTTTGCAACGCCTATGAATCAGATTACACCATGAGTAATAAGAGAGATTTAAAAAATCCTGTTTCTCAAAGTTTGAGAAACTTCGTTATTGGTGAACTTAAAAAACCTCCCCCCTCCCTTAAAAATTCAAAGGTTCCAACTATCAAACGCAGTGAAGCATTTGTTAAAAAAATTCATCCAGGGCAACATGGTTATGTAGGTGATTCACGAAAGACTTATAAGTAGTCCATGATATACGTTTTACCCAGTTACAAACTGATGTTCAAAACGTTATGATCGTGTATAAATGTGGAAAAGGAATTTTTAACGATTTACTCAATAAACTCCCCATAGAATTACATGTACCAGGATATCAATACTGTGGTCCTGGTACTAAATTGAAAAAAAGAGTTGCACGAGGTGATCCAGGAATTAACCCGCTTGACGCTGCGTGCAAAGAACATGATATTGCTTATTCTAAAAATCGAGAAAATATTATTGGTCGACATGCTGCAGATAAAGTACTTGCTGAAAAAGCTTTGAGACGTGTTTTTTCCAGAGATGCAAACCTTGGTGAAAAAGTAACTGCTTGGAGCATTGCTACCGCGATGAAAGCTAAAACTAAAATGAGCATGGGTATAAAGAAAAAAGGCAAAAAAAAACGATTGAAAAAAATATCTCTTAGACAAATCGTGAAAGCAGCTAAAGCTTCAATGCTTCCAGACGTCAGTGCTGTAAAATCAGCTTTGAACGGTGCCCGTACAGCTGTGAAAAATTTTGGTGGCAAAAGGAATGTTCAAATGCCACGGATTCTTCCCGTTCCTTCAAAGATCGGAGGGGCGTTACCTTATCTTATACCACTTTTTGCAGGATTAAGCGCTACTGGTGCTCTTGCTGGTGGTGCTGCAGGCATAGCTAAAGCTGTGAACGATGCCAATGCTGTGAAACGTGCTCTCGAAGAGAGTAAACGTCACAATACTGAGATTGAGAAGATTGCTTTAGGAAAAGGATTGTATCTTAAACCATACAGAAAAGGCATGGGTCTATATTTAAAAAACGAATAAGGCTACCACATCGAGCACTTACGGATATTGATTTGACAAAGTTTGCTAAAGCTATGAAAATCCCCCATTTTCGAGGTGTTTTTATGAGGAATGCGTTACCCAATGGTGGACCTCAAAAATATGAGTCAGCCATTGTGAACCTTGACAACAAAGAAGGTTCTGGCACGCATTGGGTTGCATACATGAAAAAGAATCATAAAGTAATTTATTTTGATAGTTTTGGCAATCTTCAACCACCATTGGACTTAATAAAGTATTTCGGTGTTGGTAGCATTGTGAATTACAATTATGAAAGATATCAAGATGATGATACTGTGATATGTGGACACTTATGTCTCAAGTTTTTAAACGGAGAATTATAAAAATAGGATCGCGTTCGTTGAATTCTGTCAGTCAAGCGGTAGACACAATGAGTGATTCATTCACATTAACACTAACAGGCAGATCTTCAATACTTGAAGCTCATTATTTTCCACCAATTGAATTATTCCCATATAAAAATTATACGTTGGGTTTGGTTGAACTCTTAACCTTCAATTCGATACCCAATATTGATGAGGGGAATAACAAATTTTATGTGGGTAAAGAGGTTATTACCATTCCCACAGGAAGCTATGAAATTGAAGACATTGAAATTTATTTGCAAAAAATACTCTCAAAGTATAACATTACCATTCATTTAAAACCAAATAATAATACGTTATGCAGTGAAATCAAGAGCAACAGTGATATAAATTTTCAAAAAAGCGATTCAATTGGACGGTTGTTAGGTTTCACGCCTCGTATTCTCAAAGCCAATATTATTCATATTTCTGATTTACCAGTCACTATTCTCAAAGTTAATTCATTACGAGTTGAGTGTAATATAACTGCAGGAGCGTACATCAACGGTAAACAAGTCCATACTATTCATGAATTTTTCCCAGTTGTCCCACCTGGATATAAGATCATAGAAGTTCCATCTCACATCACTTATCTTCCTGTTACCGTACGATCAATACACAATCTTCAACTGAAAATTGTTGATCAGGATGGTGAACTAGTAAATTTCCGAAACGAGATCATAACGATTAGGTTACATATAAAATCATAGAATGGGCATCGTTTTTGAAACGAAAGGGGGTGGAGAATATAAATTTGAATCAGTATGTCCCAAGCGGAACATTCGTCGAGTATCCCGCAAGAAGCTAACACGTCCCCATGTTCATCGAAAATTTCTCAAGAAATTTACACCTCTAAACATTCAATACCTAAAGAGTCTAGGTCTGGAACCAAAAAAAATATCATAATTAATATTTGTTGTATCACGATAATTTGCTTCATACCATGGAAGAAATATTGAGAATACAAAAGCCAATCGTCTTTGATGAGTCAATCGCACATTTTGAGACGCATGGTCATCAACCATTTGCTTCAACCACCTTCAATAATAACGATGAAATTCGCATCGCTGTGCAACACCAAGATTTGTGTTTGTTACCAAGCAAGAGTTCTTTGCATATATATGGGCGTTTGACAACAGATGATGGTCATACTCCTGTCACTACAACGAGATTAGTTAGCAACGCAATTGCACACTTATTCGAGGAAATACGCTATGAATTGAATGCGGTAGAAATCGATCGTGTTAAAAATGTTGGTATTACAACACTGTTGAAAAATTATGTTTCTCAACGCCCTGGTTATACTTCTGTAATGGAAAATGCTGGTTGCGTGAGCAATGATGCGGAACAGCAAATAACCGATGATTCTGGTTATTTTGATATTTCTATACCTCTCAGTATGCTATTGGGCTTTGCTGAGGATTATCAGAAAATTATAGTAAATGCGAAACATGAGCTCATTCTGACTAGAGGAAACACTGACCTAAACGCTATCATGCAGACACAGCAGGCTGAAAATGCTGTACCTGAGAAATTTAAAATAGCTCTAACAAAAATTGAATGGATGATACCATATGTCAAAGTTGCTGATCAACGAAAAGTTCAACTCTTAAATCATATTGGGAAAGATACAGCAATCCCAATAAGTTTTCGCGCATGGGAATTATATGAGTATCCGTTGTTACCTCCTACGTCAAAGCATGTTTGGGTTGTGAAAACCTCAACTCAACTTGAAAAACCTCGATATGTTATTCTAGGATTTTAAACAGCTAGAAAAAATAATACTATGAAAAACGCAAGTTACTTTGATCATTGTAACATTCGAGATGTTAAGCTGTTTCTGAATTCTGAGAGTTATCCTTATGGAAATTTAAATCTTGATCTAAATCGCAATCAATACGCCTTACTCTATGATATGTACACAAACTTTCAATCTTCCTACTATGGGAGAGAGTCTGCACCATTGATCAATAAGGAGGACTTTCTGAAATATGCACCACTTACTGTCATTGATTGTTCAAAACAGAATGAATCCTTAAAATCAGGCCCTGTTGATATTCGATTAGAATTCGAATCAACAAATCCGTTTCCCTCACAAACAACAGCATATTGTTTAATATTACATGATAAAATAATAGAATATCATCCCATTAGTGGAAGGGTGATAAAATTAGTATAAAAACTTGGTATGAATTGTGAGAAGAAAGGGTACACGCTTTAGTGGAATCCAATGTTTTTTTTTCTGAAATTAATATTGTTTCAATACTAGCTTGAGAAAATTGTAAAAGTGGGAGTCATAAATTCAATAAAAGGAGCATTTCAGAATTTTTCAAGACAGTTGCATCTGAGATGGAATACATAGTTGATATGCAGGGTTTCAAGAAACCCATCAATGAATTTGTGTTGAAGGAATTGTCAGTTATTTCCTTAGATCCCCCTGAAGTAAAGCCATTAACGCTGCTTTTCGAACAACCTTTTCCATGGACTGATTTACCAGTAAAGTATAGATGTACAAATGCGTGGCTGATAAACAATTTTCATGGAATGCCATGGAACTTTGGTATTGTGCCATACAATGCTGCTACTGGCATTGTAAGAAGCGGTACAGCGACTTTTCATCCCCCGACAAAATATCCCCGACAAAATATCCTCGACAAAATATCCCAAGGACAAAATGTCCCTCGACATAATATCCCCCG
>JAPYYX010005147.1:0-12510 GCA_030522605.1 Cremastinae sp. B BG-2022a
TTTTTCTTAGATACCCCATTTTGCCTCCCCACCCTAAATTAGCTGTTTTAAAAAAAATCAGGGTAGAGATAGAGAGAGAGAAACAGATTATATCGACTGAATAAATTTTTTTAATAGATTTGAAGCCTATGACATTATAAAGGTACGGAAATTGTAAAAATGTGCTTAAAACCTTTTTTTTCAAAAAAAAAAATTTTTCTCAAGATTTTTTAAGGGGGGCCGTCGTGCCCCGAAAAAAAATTTTTTTTTTTTTTCAGAACTTGTAAAACTTTGATAGATTTTCTTAAAATAGGACCAAATGAAGTTAATCCAATGATTAAAAATTATGAAAAATAATTTAAAGGCTTAAGGGGGCCGTCGTGCCCCGGTCTCCCCTATACACGTCTTGACGCGAAGTCGCGCGCGCAGCGTTTTTTTTTTTCATTACTTGGCGTCAAGACACTACCGTGTCTTTAGATATCTCCAAGTCTGTTATACGCGATATCACCTTTGTTAGGTTATCGATTTGATTTTCAATTTTACGAATTTTTTTTTTTGTCGAAGAATCTTCTCTCATGTGTTCTCTTGATCACGATCGTGAACGTTTCTTCTTCTTCTCTTTTCCCATTGAAAAAACTTGATATATTAGTTAATGAGAAAAATGAGTAAAAAATTTTACGATTTTTTCTGCACGTGTGAAGTCTTTCACACAAGGAAACAATATGAGATCAGTTGATGAACGAGCGGATCAACGAAGACGCGCGATTAATATTTGTTTTTTTATTCTAGCTCTAAATGTTGTGAAGTTTTACGTATAATCGATACTACTACATGTAATCATCGAGAACGAGACGGAAAGTATAATTTCATATTTTTAATATTTGTAAAATACATGAAAATCGGATTATCTAGAAACGGAAATGGTATTTTGCAAAAATATAACAAAATATGCGAGTTTGTTAAAAAACTCTCTTCATTGCGGATTATTGAAAATTTAGTAAGTCTTGAATATTCCATCACGCACACCATAAAGAGCATTGGCGTAAATAAACAAATTTAGAGAATTCGAAAACATTCGATTTGGACTAACCATCATGCTCTATTGGTGACCATCGCTACTTATCGGGGAGACCAGGAAAGGGAGGCTCTCCTCTCTCGCCTACACGTTATATAAGGAAGAGCATCGAGCAGAAGAGAGCTTTTATTACAAATATGTACACTCCGTCGTTGAAGACTCTCATTATTAGTCGACACCATTAGACCGTAACTATGAAATAGTTTTAAAAGTCGTCCTGGCTGAAGCTGAAACCCTGGACTGCACAGGCCGAGTAAGCCAAGCTTTGGATGGTGAATTTATTTAAATAACAAACGCGAGTACTAATGGTGATAAATCCGGGTCGTGGGAATAAAGAGTACCTGTCGGTATTTAAACTATCGTCATCCGGGATGTGGGAATAGAATACGTGCCGCGATATTGAATTAAAAACTCGCGATTTAATTAAATAAAGAAACTATCACCATCAGGGATCCGATGTGGGAATAAAGTACCTGCCGCGATAAATAATTATTTATTAGATTATAATCTAAGAAAGCGTTTTCTAAATAAAGAAAATATTATTGTCAAGAATGTGGTAATTAAGTACCTGCCGTGATATTGAGTCAATCCGCGTGTTATCTCTTAAAGAAATAAGCTAAAAGACAAATACTTTGCAAATAACGAATCGTCAAAATTCGTTATTAATTTAAAGTCAAATCAAGAATAAATAAAGTGAAATAACATTGCGTCAAATATAAGAAACGATCAGAACCAGTTCCAAAGAAAATAGGAGTTCCTTCCAAGCTCTTCTAGCATTATAATCTCCTCTGTTTCCAAATTTCAATTCACACTTATATGAATATACATACAGTTATGGATTCGAGTCTATTTAAAAAAATTCAAGAAATTCAAATTTAAATTTTGAACCCTCTCACTCCTTTTATTTTGTCAATTTAACCAATTCAGAAATTTGATTAAAATTACTAATCGTTAAATTTATCAATAATAACTTTCGAATTCAATAAATTTGTTTTCGTTTTGATGAAATTTTTCGGAGATTCATTTAAAGCTCTTTTACTTTCATCAGCAAAGAATCAACTCACATTCTTATGTGCCTATATATATGATGAAGAGTCGACATACATGAAAGTGCGATACTGAGGAATTCTCGATCATACTAGTGTGGTAGAAGGTTGCATGGAAAAGTTTCAAATCAAATTTCTAACAAATCCCAATATTAAAATTAAACTTAAATATAAAGGCATCCCCGCGTCCAAAACCTTCCTTTCCATAAAAATAAATAAATAAATAAATAAAAATTCCTGGTATTTTTAAAGCAATAGAACTAACGAAACGTCTGAATAGCACTCGAACAGGGACACGAAACGACGAAACAAAAAAAGGTACATATAAATTTTATTAAGAAAATTTCAACGCTACGAAAATATCGAATTGTTTCAATAAATCAGTGAAATTTTTTTTTTTGTGCGAACCTAATCAGAGCACAGCGTAATACGTTAATTAGGTAATAAATAAATATAAGCAAAACATTTTTTTGTCAAAATAAGAAAGTACACCAAGTAATAAAATAGTTTCAGAAAACGATATGAAATAATTTTGCGACCAAGTAAGAAAATATTGGAAAAATTTGCATATACAAATTCGAAATTTGAAAAATGGGTAAATTTCAATTTATACATATTATGCCTTTCATTACATTTTTATGCCTTTCATTGCCGTCATTTTCGTGCCTTTCGTTTTGCCCATACGTATGCCTTCATATTCGGCCTTCACTAGGTATTTCGAAGTTCCCAAACCTCAAAAGCTCCAGAAAAAGCCACCTCCCGCTGATCGTTCACCGGTCAGTCGCTGCGAGCTAAGCGGTCACCCATCCAAGTATTGGTCGCGCCCAATGTCGCTTAACTTGTGGGTCCGCCAAAACTCGGCACCGACCACGGGTCCACTACTGAGCTTTTTAATTTATACGTAATATATTAATTGATAACTCCAAAAGTCGTATAATTAAAATTACTCATACACGCCATTTATTAATTGTCGATTCTATGCAAATTTTTAAAAATATATTTGCGACTTAGTCACAAAATGATTCATACCATTTTCATTTTCTACTTTATCACTTTTTGCTGGAATTTTTCTTTAATTGAACATATAAAAGAGCAACTTTTCTAAACAATGTTTTTTTTAGAAAGAGCAGAGAAAAAGTTAATTATGATATAAACATATCAGCGATAAATAATTGAATAACCATCAAGAAGTAAGAGAGCGACCGTTCGATATTGGCATTTATTTTCCAGAACATATTTGTCGAGAGTTCCTGTCATTGTGAATTTCGATGAAGACAGAATCGATTTATTCGAGCAAAAAAAAAAATTGCGAGCACGCTTGAGCGACGTATTAACAGCGTATCGCAATCCCCGTTCGTAAAAACGTCGATCTTCTCTTCTCGCTACATTTTTCCATTTTCTAATTCATCAAAATGAAATAAATGAACGTCCATGGAACACGCACACACTAAACGTTGATTGACGAAATTTATTCTTCTTTACCGATATATTTTATTTGACCCTTCATTGTCACATTTCTCTGGTGGAATAAGTGTGTCCTATTTGGCTCAAAATTATCTAGTCCATTTGTTGAAACTGTTGGTGTATAAAACATAAAAGTTAGATTGCAATGAAAAAAACTGTGACTGATGGTACTCCAACAATTCTAAAATCATATGTGCGGAAAAAACTACTTTATCATAAATCGAATGGCAGCATTTAAAAAGAAATTATGACCTTTTTGGGACAATAAATTGTAAAAAAACACTTTTTTTATTTAAAAAACCGTAGCGTCGGGAATTTTTATCTTTTTCCTTCAATTTTTATAATACACATTCGATACATAATATACAATACATGATCATAAGTGAAAAAAAATCTTTTCTCAGTGCACGTTTAAAAAGAAGACGTAAGTACCTATATAAAAAAATAACTTATAAAGTAAACGTTGGGTCATCTTGACCCAGTGTGACAAAGAAGCTTAGAGGGGGTTAAAATGTTTGAAGAGGCACTTAATTGAAGGAATGGAAAAACGCGTTTATTGTCGACACTTTGTGTGTTTCTTGGGTTTTTAACACACGTGTTGAGAACAATTGACAATAAATTATTTACCACACGACGATAATAATGATAATAATCAAGAGTCACGGTAGAGATTCGAGGCAAGTACATTTACGGAACGTCAACTGTACGCTTTCGAGCTACCTACCGCTACTCTTTTTCTCCGAGCTCAATGTATTTTGACAGGTTTGACATTTATTCAGTTCATATTTATTTCTTGATATTTTTTTCGCTCGATCCTGCAAAGAATAATGTTTTTTTTCTACCTATAAAAGAAAATTTCGGGAAAGAGTCGAAAAATTTGAAAGTAATGTCAAAAAAACAAAAGTCTAATGTCATTGATAAAAAAAATTCGAACTAAAGACTTGGCGAGTTCTTACTCCAGTGAAAGAAGTTTTCCTAAGATCCAACAAATTTTTCGACTCTTTCCCTTACTTTTAGATTACGAATTACCTATATTAGTGATGAAATGGATTCAATTATTATTACAGCATACATATTTTCTACTACAGCTCGGTGTATAATCCCGTAAATGTACTTGCCTCCTTTTTTACAGCATATATGCTGCTTTTGGGTAGATACAAAATATTATTAATAATAAAATGTGAATGTAGTAGGAAAGCAGAAAGGATTTATTGAAGCGTGTGACGCGTCAAAAACGCCACAGCCGGAAGTATATATATGTTGTTGATAGGAAATCCAGGCAACGATAAGCCGAGACTGAGGACATCAGAGACAATCATAAATTTTCTTCGCCTTGTGGCTGCACCGAATTCCCATTATATTACCGATTCTTATCTCAAACAATAAATCACATTTCATATTTAATTTTCCTATTCTCGAATACAAAAAAAAATGAGAGCTCCGCGCTGTAAATATTCGCAGTGACGATATTTCCGTATTTACATCGAAACAAATTTGACGCAGATGTAGCTTCGGCGTTCGAGGCACGAAAGTTGAGAAACCGTTTTTTATTTTATTTCCCTTATCCCAAGGCCACAAGATCGTTTTCTTTTTCTTCCCTTGTAAAATCTTGGATATATTTTTGTAACGTCGAGATACGACGTTAAAGCGCGCACTCACTTTCCACCTGGAAAATGAATTTCGTGTTCTATATCCGAGAGTCGTAATGATTTTAATTTACGTTGCGAGCGAGCCCTCGATCGTAACGAACAGAGTTTAAAATATCAAACGAAATTATTTCATCCGGAATTAAAAAAATATATATTTGAGAAAAAAAAGGATAATCTATTGGGAAAAAAATCAATCTGAAACTTGAAGAACCCGGATCTCTGACGCCTGCATGCTGTCTAAAATAATAATAAAGGAAATGTGATTGTTGATCCAAAAATGAACAAAATATGAAATAAAAAACCGTGAATGATGAGTTATGTTGATCCGGAAGAGTGAACTGTCACACTGCTAGCTGCGATGAGGAAATTAGAGCTCGATAAGTAGTAAGGATCTTGTTTGGTCAGACATGAATAAGCGTCAAGAATATATACCTGCGGAATATTTTTTTTTAATATAAATGCGTCCACGGGAGGGAGGGAGGGAGGGGGGCATATGAGTCGTCATATCGCGCGATCAAAGTCTCGCGCCAAGCTCGAATAATGGAAAATAAATAATAAAATAGCGAGAGATTCTTTGAGGTAGAGGCTGAGATTTCCACCAGTCATACCGAGGAGTGTTGCGTCGTGGGGGTCGATGCTCCCACGGGGATAAATTGAAGTGGGTCATACGCGGAGCGTATCTGCACTTGTATGTACCCCGGTATACAGTGCTCCTTCATTTATGCTCTTTTATTGTGCCCTCTCTCTCCCTCTCTCTTGTTCAAACCAATGCGTCTCGAAGATGTGGAAAAACATTTTTCGAATCGAGAAACTGCAGGAAAAAGTACAGTTAATCCTTCAATAACGGTTCTTAATCCCATTAACTCATTGGTCACGATGACCTCTTTGAATTTTCGATCGAGTTGAAATTGTGACTCGAAAATAAATCGATCAATCGGTCGGTTTGTCATTTTTCAAACACAATGAGATTCGAGATATTTAGCCGATATTAATCAATTTTATGAAAAAAATGGCCATGAGTCGATGCACTCTTTAACATTTTTCTAGCACTAGAAACACACGAGAGTTATATTTAGCGATGTATCTGCGAATGAATATGAAAAACTCGGATTTTTTAATCTGAAGAATGAGTGAGGCATATCTATCGTCGTAAAAATCATCTCAATGAATACCTTTAATATAGCCACGGTTAACAAAGTCTGATTGTGAGTTTTATGCGAAATAATCTTCAATGCAGACTTTCGTAGAATAAAGAAAAAAGAAACTGAACTTTCCAGCAATGTGAAATGTTTTACGCGGTTCTTGGAGAATATTAAGGATTGAGTTTGTCTTTGAAAATTATTCATCCAAGTTCTAAGAAAATTATTAACTCATTAAAGAAGTATACCTCTTCGGTCAAATAGGGTACCTCACAAATTTGGTGAAAATTTTTAATATTTCTGAATTTGATAAAATTCAATATCAAATAATTTCTTCTTTGCTAAAATCATTTTATTTTGTGATTCGACAACACATTTGAACAAGTATAAAAATTAATTATCAATTGAGATGGAAGGTAGAACAAGGACATTTTCTTTGGTAATGAACTTCAAAGCTAATATAATCAAAAGTAAATTTGTTAAAACAAGTTAATAAATTAGATGTGCATAAAATTTTTTTTTCATACTTTCTCGAGGGGTAACCCATTTTGTCCATCGAAAAGAAAATTTTTTCTTCTCAAGCAGCTGAAAATTTTATTTTTTTACTTCAATTATCGTAAATAAACGAAAGATTCAGTATATTCAAACCACAAACTTTAATATTTTCTCAAGTACCCCATTTTACCCTCCTACCCTATCTATACTAATTCACAATGAAGTTTGAATCAGATTGAAACTGAAGAATAAAAATTATTATTCCTCGATTTTGAGCAATATTTAAAATAGGTGAATAACATTCGAAAAGATCTATCAGATTCGGAAATACATTAACAAAACAGTGTGTTCCTCAGGAAAGAGGAAAAAACTACTCCTCGATAATATGCCTAGCACATCACGGAACTAACATCCAAGTGAACTTCCTGCTTTCGTGTATATGGCCATTCTCAAGACTGACAAGACTTTTCTCTTTGTTATTTCAATTTCATTATTATGAGGTGTTTGCATACATACAAAATTTATTTAATATATGTATGTTAAATCATATCCTAAATTCGGGTTCTCTCTCGAAATGCAAAAAAATAGTTCCCGATTTGACTACGAAAGGCGCATCAATTGGTAGAATGTGCTCGAAAATGAAATCTAAATACACATTCCATAAAAACTGTGTAACAAAAATGTTTCTCAACTTAAATAATTTATCTTCATTATCAAATCGAATTCATATCTTACGCGCGGACACATTATTGTTACATGGACGTGACCAAATCTTGGAAGATTAATTGAACCACTTTCAAACTTTCTATCGATTTGAAACTTTTTGCAAACTTATACAAAATATACATATGTAATATCGATTATGATGCAACCCTTTGGTTTCCCCGGCCTGATTTAATAAAAGATAAAAAAAGCGTATTTCTTATTTATTTATTTTTAAAGTAAATGATCTGATGTTTGGTTGTACGCGAAGTTCGTTTCTCATTTATGATGTTCATCCTGGTTATTTTGAAAAATGCTGGAAAAATAATGAGTGTATGTGCGGAAAAAGAAAGTGGACCGAGCTCGTTTTATTTCTTGTGCATGTAGAAGAGAAATTTTATCGCGTGCAATTGGAAATATTTGAAATATTAATCCCCGCTTCTGGAAATGCGAGTATATTTTATCAGCGCTCATTGCTGATTCCTCGGAGAAGCGCTCTGTTCCCGCATATTTTATTCATTGCAATTTTCTCAAACAGCGACCAATTTTCAATTTATAGTAAATAACGACGCCTCCCTCTCTGCCACTGAATTTTCACTCATCCCAACGGCGACGAGATAGGAACAAATGATTGCGCACGTCCCAGCTGGAAAATCTTCCAAATAACAAATTCCAATGCGCTTACAAAATATGTCTAGTAAAAAGAAAAAAAGAAAATTGTGCAATTTGTCTACATGTCATCAATAACATCAGAAATAAAAGAAATAAACAGTCGATGCTATGGGGCGTTAATGATAAAAATAAATAAAGACATCCAGGGTAAATAAATTTCGACAGATTTCAAAGAGCCGAGTAATTTTTTATTTTCCGCTTTATGAATCTGAGAAGGGAACATTCATGTTTCGTGACATTTCCAGATGTTAAATTTTATATTATAGTACATATAGTATCAGATATAGATATACATATTTAGTCAAAAAATAGCTAAAGGAATTTTCATGACGATTTCGCTTGAGGACAATTCGGTGAATCAACAGGATGGTTAAGTGAGATGCAACAGGTGTGTGCAATTTCGTCGTAGCGGGGGGGGATACGCGCGTTCACGAACAAAGGGCTGGAAAGTTTTTGTATGTCACGTCATGTTAACCGCCTCTGACCTACATTTACCATTCACGGAAATTCGTCGCGTGATGTCTCCCTGCTTCTCAGAAAAACCCCCCGTCATCATTTATATTTTCACGCGGGGAGTAAAAATATTATTTCTCATTATTCTCATTGGATCCGATTAATTTTTAACTCGATCCCCAACCTTTTATTTTCATCATTTGTAATTATAAATTCACGTTTTTAGAAAATATGAGAGCGATGTTTTTGTCACGTCAGACATTTTCATTTTATTTTTCTTTCCCTTATATATTTATTTGAAAAATACATATCTACGTAATATGCATTGAATAAAAAATCAAAAGTAAATGATTCATATTTTTTTGAAAAAGCCTCTTCCATTTCGAAATTTCATTAGAGTCTCCGAGACGAAAGAGTAAATACGTAGAAATATTTTTTGGCTCGAATTTCTTTAGCATTCATAGAAAATTCATTCACGAGGCGGGATAGGACGAGAGTTGACGTCGCGAGGGAAAAAAGCGAATGTTGCGTCTGCACAGAGGCCGCGACTGTATGGGCAAATAAAAAGCACACAGGCTAAATTTTCATGCGAAGATGATGGAGGAGATGAGGATGCTGAGAGAGTATATAGGACCTCGTTTTGGTGAAGAAGCCAGAAAAAGTGATCGGTATAGAGTGAGAGAAAAGCGATATGCTGAAAGCGTCGAAGCATGAGGGAAATAAAGCGAGAGAGAGCGAAGAGGGAGAGATTCGTCGCAGGGCAAAGCAGGCGAGTTGGCAGGCGCGCTCTATATAAAGGCTCACGGGTTTGTCCGCGAGTACGTCACACGCCGGTGATACACTCGACGGTGTAGATCACTCGAGGTGATACCTGGTGAACCTGGTGAAATTTAAGTACAGCGGGCCTAAAAATAAAAAAATTCGACTGTGAAAATCTAGATTGAAAAATTTTGCTCGAGGCAATCAAATAAATTTATAATTCCGGAATTGAAGGTTTTTCGTGTTGATTCTTGATTTCTCTGCTGCTACTGCCGCCGCCTCTCTTGTCTCATTATTTTTCAATAAGCTCTGAGAAATAATAGCCGAGAAAATTTCTCGAGCGTTTCTCGAAAATTAAAGTCCTCACGGGATCCTCGAGTACGATACTACTGGGACTCTTATCCCCCGCGATTCGGCAAGTTCGCAGCAACCCGATCTAGTTTTCTAAGGAATCGAGATTCCCAGAGAATTCTCTCGTCGGTGATTGAAAAACTTTTCGAGAAAAAAAACAAATTTTCTCAACGCTCCTCGAAACCTACCGTCGACGAGGCTCTTCTTACGCTCAATCGTTGACGCAACTCACGGAAGAACATCAAGTGGAAGAATAAAGTGACCGACCTCTCGGTAAAAAAAAACGATATTCATCATCTTCGTGAGTAAATTAATTCTCATTTTATTTCGATACTCATGTTGCTCGCATTCTTTTTTATTTTTCAATAATCTCATCCAGTGCTCTACTATGAATATTTCACTCTCGATCGACCGAATTTTCTTCAACATTTTATTGGAATAAAATCGAGAATTAGGAAAAATAATTTATTATCGAAGAAACAATCGATTTTTTAAAAATATTCATTCAAACAAATAATCTTATTACATGTATCTGTGAAAAATTCTGAACTAAAAATAGTGACAATTTTTCAAATGTTATTCGCCAATCCAACTTCTGTAGATTTACTTTTTATTATTTTTAACAATATATGTACGTGTTATCCTTGACGAAGTGACAAATAACGATAGAATAATCGTTAAAAAAACGAGAAATACCTGAAAAGTGTTTTAGCGCAAATAAACGTTTAATTTACATCAACTCGAGAATTCCATATTAGTTTCTCCGACTCGACGATTGAACACCACTTTCGAACATAATTTTCAATCAACTTCGTTACCTCTACATCGGTTATCTCCTCGTGACTGCATCGAGTATATACGTTATTATATACATACATACATATATGTATATTCGTATAGAGAGCGTGAAAATAGTAAAAGCTATATGTATATGTGTACAGCTCGAACAATTCCTGATGCAACTCTGCGTCCTTTATTCGAGTCGCTTATCCTTCTTTACCTCTCCATTTATTCCTCGCCCCTTCGATTTATTTTTATTCTATGTGTATTCCCTGTTTGTAATTCACGCACACACAGATTCAACAGATGTTGAACGCTCGCGGTGTCAATTCTTGCAGTATTTTGTTCAACATTTTTTATCTATTATTTTCTTATTTGTAAATGGTAAATTCGAGTTTTTGTCGAATCCGTGAGAAAAAATAAACTGAAACGGTCGATCATTTTTTTTCCGATAGAACGTTAGAAGGAAAAAGCAGAAAGGTTTCCATTCATTTGGATCTTGTGTGAAATTCTATACAATGCGGGGTTGTCTAAAGGAAGCTTTTTCGCAAAGTTCATCGGAGAGGCAGCAATTGACCCGAACCGCTTTCTCGGCGGAATCGCACAGTCTAACTAACAATAGGCATTTTTTTAACCTCTCCTTCCATACAAGAGTATATAACCAAAACAAAAAATGTCTATCTAATTGAAATTGCGACCATCATCATTCGTGAATTATTTCTTATTGCTAGTAATATTTGTTATATCGTAGAAGAATATAAATAACGCGAATAAGATTTTTTCTCGATCATCCGAAGAGGAGAGTAAGGATGAGGAGGAGAGTATTAAAAATATATAGAAAAGGAAATAAAAAAATATCAAGAGAGTAAAATTCTGAAAAAAGGTGTGCGAGCTTGAGAAAAAAAATTGCGTTTTCCGTCTCAACAATGAGAGTGGCCGAACAATAGTTATCGATTCTTTTTTTTTTATTATTATTTTTCAATTTAGCCGCGGACCTTTCTCTCTCTCTCTCTCTTTGTCCCATTGAGCTCTCTTTTTTCGCGTAATCTGTACAATTGACGCTCTTGGCCAAAAGAGATACATTTACCGATACGTCGAGGGTCAAGAATCATTTTTTCAAAAATACAAAAACAAATTTTTCGTATTATGAACTGATTCGATCTCGTTTTTATCAAATTATACGTAAAATCTCTTTTTTTTTTAAAATCTTTTTTCATATACCTACTACAGGGAATAACGGAATCTGAAAATTTGAAATGGAAAAGTATATACGCGCGTATCGGCTCTTTTCCAGCTCGAATTTTATATGTTAAATGAAAAAAATGATAAAATTTAGAATATCAACAATTTGTAGTTTGTTGCCGACATTTACCGTTTGACTTTTCTTTGAATTAAGGTATTCCTAGCGCGAAGGGTGGGGGGGGGGGGGTATCGAAATTTTGATCTCGTTTTTTTCTCATATTCCAAGTGGACTGAGCAAGTCCACCAGGAAAAGTTACTGCAAATCAATGAAGGAAAAACATACAAAATTCAAATCGATCCTAACGTAAAGTTTATTCTTTGTATAAAAAAGAAAATCATAAAAATGTTTGTCTTCAACTTTTTGTAAAAAATTAATTGAAGCTTCTTTGATGTTGTATAAGAATGTGTGGAAAATTTCAATAGGCTTCACCGAACAAAAAATCAAGATAGGCTCGTGGTTAACCCTTTCGGACCGTATGTTGCTTCTACGCAAGACGCACTTCGGGGCCTCATAAAACTATATCAATCGATAGGGTCGGGGCTCTAACTACCTAGTTGCTTTAAGGAAGGTTGGATGGCACCATAGATACTCCTGAACCCATCCAAAACCCAGATGTCAACTGTTTTAATCCATCGAAATGTCAATATGGCGACAGCGTCTCGCGTTGAGTTGGCGTTGTAAAAAAGCATGCTTTAGTTATCGC
>JAPYYX010005148.1:0-12695 GCA_030522605.1 Cremastinae sp. B BG-2022a
AGTTTTCGAGTTATCGAAAGAGAAAATTGTCCTTTTTCTATGAATATAGTTATAGACTCCATGCATAAGAACGGAAATGTTTTCGTTAATAACTCAATAATCACGTAGACGAATATTTTTTGGGAATTTATATCCGTTTATTTAATAATAACGAGCATTGTTTTCATTTTGTATTCAATTCTGATCATTTTTCGATTCCCTATCTCTTTTACGTGTTAAATTCTTGAGTTTTATGACAACTGTACCATACCACCTTAATATAATTTTAATGAAAGTCTCGCTATATGACATTTGATTATGAAAATACTATTTGTTTTCTTGTTAATTCAATCCTGGTGTTTATCGAGCAATCAAATGCACCATATTTTGTACATCTAACTATACATGTCGTATACAAGAATATATTTTGTTGTTCAGAGACTCAAGAAAATAGTGAATAAAATTATTACATTACCTAACATTAAATAAGTTTTAGACTTTGTTTCAATTCCCTATGTGCACGCCTACACGTACATCCTTCACTCTCGTAGCAATATACCTTAATTCTTGAGTTCTACTCAACCCCTGAATTAATTAAATTTCAATAAATTGTAGACGGTTAAAACGGGTGATGACACCTACGAATTTACGTGTCAACACGGTCCCTTGGAATGCATGGCGAATATGATACACGCTTGCACGATAGACATCATCAAGGATCCGTTCACCCAGTTGGAATTTTTAACTTGTATGATAAAGAACAACATAAACCCAAAAGAAATAACGAAAACGTGCGGAGAAAAATTGGACAAGTCAGTATTAGTCGATAAAATACTCTCCTGCCAAGAAGACACCACGGGTCAAAAATTGCTAGCCAAGTATGGAGAAATGACGGACAACCTGAGACCGAGCATCACTTTTATACCTACGATTACTTTAAACAAGGTAAGATATTTGATGAAAATATATACACTTTGTAATATTCACTATACAAAAATTTATAGAAATAATGAAATTTAAAAAAATTGTATAAAAATAATAAATTACGACAAATTTTTTGATTCAAAATATATTGCAGAGTTCTGACAATCAACGAGGTATTTTGAAGGATTTACTAGGCGAGATTTGCAAGCTTTACAAAGTCCGACCTTCCGGTTGTCCGGAAATATCATAAAGAGACTACAAAAGACGAATGAAGGAAACAAAGACACGGGTGTATCGAATTTTTTAAACTTGGAAGTCACTTTTTCTCTTGTACGATAAATGATGCCAAACATTGTTGTTGTATCAACGAATTATATATATATGTATATACATACAAGGTAAAATGAAAATTGATTCCACAATAAGTTTTCTTTGGGACATGACAAAGAAAAAAATGTTAAAAGAGTGGCTTTATGTGTGTACGTTTTATAAGTATGTGTGTATGTACGTTCTTTAAAATTATATATTTATACATTGTTGAGCTATCTTCTCACTCTATCAGTCCATTAATTGTAAATTGTCCAATTTCTCACTCGAGTAGAATCCAGCTTTTACTTGTCTTCCGCCGAAGAAACGACCGTTCAAATCAACGACGGCTTTTATCGCGCTCTCGATTCTCTTGAATTCGACGAATATCCGTACAGCTTCTTCAGCCGGGGCATCGATAACTTCGTGAATGATGACTCTGGCAACATCTCCGTACTTTGTGTTACACTCGTCTTTCACCTCAGGTTCGAGGTCTTCATCAACTTCACCGGGACCGACCATGTTCCTAAGAAGCACGACTTTGCTCGGCGATTTCATAATTTCTGTTATGCTGGGCTCTTCACCCGACTGCTGAGCTGCGTTACTAGACGCCGTAGCGGACGTCGTCGTTGTACCCGACGGCGTCGTGGAGGAATTTGAGGAAGACGGCGGTGGCGAGACCGCGACTGGTGGTGGCGGAGGCATGAGCTGCTCCCGTTCCCCGACGATTCTACCGCCTCGTTTACTCGTCTTCTCTACCTGGAGAGCTACTGACATGCCCTGCTCTTTTTTACCGAGACCCTGACCCTCCTTGAAACCGTACTTCGCCATAATCTTCGCCGCTACCGAGGAAGTCGCGTAGCCCATGCTATTGCCCGCCGGTCCTCGGCCCGACGGAGGAGACGGTTGACCTTCCGAAGATTCTACCAACGACGGAGGAGGTGCTATCGCCGCACCACCCGCAACGGGACGTGATGTCGGTGATCTCTCCTCGAGATCCCGCTCCAGGGGAACCATTGAAGCGCTGCCCGGCGACTAAAAATTAAAAAATCGTTACATATTTTAACAAATGGATGACATTCCGCTTGTTACACTTGCAGTACCTGTTAACTTGTGTGTTGTATCAGATATAAACTTAAGGAAGTATTTGCATGATGGCCACATCGTAACATTTAACTAACATTTAAATTGACGGTAAAATCGTTTAATTAATTTTTACGATAAAAAAGTAAAAAAATGTAAAAAATTTACAAGAGGTTCACCATCTAGTAATGAAGATATCCACTTTTTAAAATTGCTTTTACATGGGTAATCCCCATAGATTACAAAAAATTTTAATTGATGAAAAAAATTATATTTAAATTTTTTTACATGCAAGTACTTTCTTAATATCAATGAGGCTGTTAACCCTCTTTAATGAATAAGTGCAACCTGAAACGCTAATATGTAAAAATTCTATTGTCTTCTTAAGAATTTCGCTTTGTTATTGTTATTTTTTGAAAATAATTCTAATTGAAAATTGAGGAAATAATTGAAGCCTACAGAATATTCCACATATCTCAACAAAAAACACAGAATTGTACAAACTGGAGATTTCATTGAAGAATTGATGTAAAAAATTACAAAAACTTATAATACATACCTGAGAGTCTTCGAAACGAGAAGTTTCTCTTCTACGCTTTCTTTGCTCCGTTTCCTGATCATGTTCTCTGTCTCTAATATCCCGAAGTTCTTTAACAACTTTCTCGTACTCATTTGGCCACATGGGGTCATACTCGTTGACAACATTCCAATCAAATTCACCTCCGACGACACTGTTCCCTGTTCCGCTAGACAGTGAATTAACGACATTTGTACTCTCATCATCTCTCTCTCGCTCTGCCTCGCGATTGTTTTTCGATTTTAAATCTATTACAGGTGGAAGTACGGCTGTCGCTTTTCTGTATTGTTCGCGTTTTGGCTGAAAAAAAAGTAATATTTATGGAACTAGAGTAAATTTGTTTATCATTTGATAACCTTATTTTTATCACTTATGTTTCGGCACTCCTTCTACAGTTTATTTGTATAAACAATTATTGCAATATTCAAGAATCACCTATTTTTATAATTTCTTTCAACAGTTTTTCTTTACTATGGGATTTATGTAAAATTACCTGTGTTGTTGCGGCTTTTTTCAATTGCAATTGCGACTGCAATAATTTTATACCCGATGACCAGCCTGCGACTTTGTCTGAATTTCTATGCTTATCAAAATCGTCGTACAGAGACATTTTTTTTTCTTAAAAAATTATTTTTGATTTACAGTAACAGGATCTTTCGCGTCAAAACATTATTCACATAACCTCTCTAGCGGTGTAGTAAATGCCAGAGAACGACCGTGCCAGAGACGCAGAGGTATTCAAGAGAGCAAATTTACTGCTCCGTTGATAATCTAGGAAATAATATGTTGCACCGTCAGTAAAATATGAAACTGGTACTCTCTCTCGAGAACAAGAATCCCTAATGACTCATGTATCGACCGAAACCAATAGGTGGCACGTAGTTATTTTTTTCTCATAAAGAGAGCAACACTTGATCTCTTGAAATTGTTAGCAGCCTGAAGTTTCAAAAGCACTGAAGAAATTCTCGCTTGTATGTTTTGTGAATCATCATCAGAAAAATCTCACGGGAAGATATTGAATTTTTTAAGGAGGTTGGTTACCCAAATCAAAATGGTTACACGGGGCTGAAATTTTTATGAAGCATTCAGCATAATAAGAACAGTGTGTGGTATTTTTTTGAAAATTTTCTTCTGCACCGTTTTTGAGAAATTAAATAAAACGACAGAAGTTCAAGAGGGAAATTAATTTTTCATTCCTTTATTACATTTTACAAGGACTTGGGTAGACTTCATATCAGATTTTTGTAAAAAATAGTCGCGTATAAAAAAATTTAGGTACTCTTTGTCTTCGCGTCAAATTCTCTTCGCTTACGTGAGCGAAAAGGGAATCGTGCTCATTTCAACATAACCCAGTAATCACGTCTAGATGCGCAACCCGGTGGTTTCTGGTATCAGCGTCGATGGAATTGTACAAAAACAGAAGATAAATGGTATAAAAGTGGAAAAGCGCAGATGGGGAGTTGGTCACGACTTCCGGCACGTCGCTGACCGCGCCTCCGTGTCATTGACATAATTTATACAAGACGCGGAGTGTTTTGCGATAGAAATTTTCAGCCGAAGACGAGAAAAATGAGGGAAAGGAAGGAATTGGCTTTGAGAGGCGCGTAACGAGAGCCTTCGCTCGTGCAATGGTAGAAAGACGCGCTCTGTGCGAGGTTATTTATTAATAGCGAGTAAGAAAAAAAGGAAAAAGAGGGAGAAGGAGAAGAAGTCTCGCGGTGTGGTGCAAAAGGAAGAGAGCCAGAGAGACAGAGGCCTGTCCGTTTGCCGCGACTGCCGACGCGCTCTCTTCAAGGGAGTGGCAGAGAAAAGAAGCGTAGCGCGCAACATGCTAGAGAGCCGAGGCAACGAGAGAATGACGACTTGGCGTTACACCCGTCTTTTCTTCTCTCTCTCTCTCTTTCCCGCAAGAGAGTCAAAAGTGACTCTCGAGCGTGCAAGCGCGCATCGAGAGGCATTTTATCCGTCTCTCTCCCGCGGAGGCTCATTCACTCGCTTAACCGTCGATTTCTTTACTTATCCATCCTTTCGGGCCAGTTCGTCCGGCTTTTCCACTCTCTATCCCACTCATAGGCGCTCGAAATGAGTTAAGAGCGAGAGAGGGAGAAAAAAGACTACGAAAGTTCTACGATCGACGAGTGAGCTCTATCGCTCTCAACTTTGATACTCTTCTCTCTCGCTCCGGCGAATGTTCGTCTATGGGGCTGGTTGCCCCGCTGGTACGCGCGAGAGTCGCGATGAGGCGGTTGAGGCGAAGGAGGGGAGCCGGACGGACGCTTTGTCGGCGCCCGCGGCTGAGATCAAACGCGCCGACAGCCGCGCGTTCTTTCTCTCTTTTTTTATCTGTCTTTCCTCGTTCCCCTCCGCCTCGCGCGCCACGGGACGAGACGGCCTCTCTCTCCCCGTCCCGTTTCTCTCGTGCGTTCAAGCCCTCCGGCCGCCAAACCGCACGTCGAGGGACCGGCAAAACCGACGCCATCCACGCACACCGCGTCGCTTCTTCGTCGTGCGCACAGATGGCGCGCCTGTGTGCGTAAAGAGCTCGGCCGGCGCCCTTTCTCGTTCTCTCCCTCGATCCTCGCCGATTCGGTCTCTCGCTCACTCCCGATCTCCGTCAGACAAGAACTCGGAGTCCATGCGCGGTAAAACCGTATTATAGCCTTCCCTGTATCCTGTCCTATGTTCAGCTTCGGTGTATACTTTTATTCGCTCTGGACAACCCAAGATGTATGTATATTGCGAGGAACCAGCAGCAGCAACAGCAACACGATCATACCACCGCAATAAATACAATCCGGTCCTCGCACCCGCTCGCTTCTTCTTCTTCTTCTTTCTCTCTCTCTCTTCCTTTCCTTCGCTTCTTCTTTTTTCTTCTCCTTCGAACCTCTTTTATTTCCCACATCTCGCTTCTCCTTTCGCGTTTCCCTCTAATTATCGCACAATTTTGGGTTTAATTATCGGCGCCGCCTAGCATGACTACTATGTATTATTTCTTCCACCTCGCCGCTCCGAAAAACAGATCTGAAATACCGTCTACAATTTTTATTCGTCGCTCTATTGAGGAGCTTCGCGAATTTCTTTTCGGTTTGCTACTTTTGCTGTAATTCTTTGTTATTCGTTGTCATTCGCCTTAATGAACATAATATCAGACCACTAATGGTTGGTGTCGCTGCATTTTATTCAACTCAGTCTGGAATGAGAAGTTCAAACTTACAAACAGTATTTTAGTACAAATAAATCTTCTTCATGTATAAATAACCAAAATAATAGGACATGAAAATTGATGTCAACATATAGCTTCAGTCTTGCTCGCTGCATTTGTGTCTAGTGCTCAATGTGGAAACGTGTGAGCAGATCAGTATTTCCAAGATAAACGTTGATTTTTATATTGGTAGTTCTATAGATGCAGTCAAATCAATGAATTTTGTCATAGTTAATCTCTGTAGTATGCGGTTTTTGGACTTTTGTTTATTAACCCTTCCGTGGTAACGTCATTTTTACTGCCTATACGTGGTAACGTCGGGTCACTCGTGTCCGATAGTTAAAAAAGTCATTTAAAATGTTTTAAAATTTTTGTTGTTTATATATATTTTCATATAAATAAACAGAAAAACGCGTGAAATTCACTTTCTTCAAATTTGCCGCGACACGAGTAACCCGACGTTACCACGGAAGGGTTAAGGAAAGTTGTTGCAAATTGATTTAAGAACATACTCAAAAATCAAGGTCATCGTGTATGACCTTGAGGTACTCCGTACATATAAAAAATAAATCTTACCACTTTTTTGAAAATTAAAGGAAATTTCTTCGAAGTACTACAAAAAGACGTGCAAAATTTCAAGACGTTTTACCATCTAGAAGTCAAGATATTTAGGATTGAAAATCGCAATATTTAACACGTACTCTTATGAGAGGGAACTGCAAATTGCAAGTTTTAACGATAAATATCACAGTATCTATGTGGTAAGCCCTCTTAAAATTTGGTACACGTATACAGGTCGTATCAAAAAAGGTTTGTGCAAATTTTCATCAATAAAATTCTAAGAGATCGAAAAAGCTATCGAACTACCTTAAAGTCGATACAAAATATAACGATATTGACTATATGATAAGCTAATCAGAAAGTAAGATAGAAAAGTTTTATGTTGGAAAAATTTATATGTCCTGTTCTGAACACGATCCGAGTTTCTAGTTATAAATGTGTCCGAGTTTTGGTTACAAATGTGGGGTATTGTCGGAAACGCGAGTATGTTTTAATATTAACCAAGAATTTATTATAACAACAATAACTTCACAAAAAATGTCACAGCTAATTTAGCCCACGTGGGTGTAAGTCGGAGTTCGTACTCAATTGACTTGCTCGAATGTCTCGTATTTATTATTATTATTATATTGCTATTTATTGGCATGAGTATTTACATACTTCCATAAAATACATATTTATTTACAGGTTTTTGTCTTAGATATTAAGATGCTCATGTCAATAAGCCATCGACCGCTGTCCTTCAGCTCACGAGATTGAATTTAATATGGGAAACGGAAGCTATTTTGTGTGTTTTTGACAATCAAAAGTGGGGTAATGACAAAGTATGTTTTCATTCTGTAATTTATGGTTCATTCGCAAATTCCGGAATTATTTGTTTTAATGGATTTTTCGGATGGATGTATTTACGTCTGGTGTTCGGTGTGGTTCCTATAAGGTTTTGAAGACTTTCTGACTGTTTGTTTGTAAATGAATGTCCCGTATTAAAATAAATTTTCGTATTTTTCCAATTTCCCTCGTGGAATCACGGAAAACTTATAGCCGAGGCTCAAAAATGTTATTTTATACCATTTTTTGTAATTTCACTGGATGAGTTGTAAAAATTTCAAGATCGAAAAATGTCATTAGAATCAATAATTAAATAGAACAGAATTAAAAATTAAAAAGACTTTTACTTTACTCTCCGACAGTTCATATCCTAATACTGATGCATTTTGACAGAAAAGGTTTCAAAATTAATAATTTTCTGTTAAATTGAAATCTTTCTCATTTCACAAAGTCTTGAACTCGGTGGCGGTGTGAACGAGAAATCAAATTTAACGTTTAAGAGATCATTCGGGGTGATAAGGAGCCCAAGATTGAATAAGGTACGGGATTGAAAGCGGAGAGACGGGACGATGCGGAGAATTCACTTCCTGTAAGAAGGAGCGAGCGAGCGAGGCCGCTATTAAACATCGAATATCGCGTCTATGTATGTATATAAAATGATGGAGGACGAAGCGAGTAGAGCTATCGATTGAAACGAGAATCTCTCTATCTCGCATTCGCACATTTCAACACTCGGAGTCCATCTCCATTTTCCTCTTGGTTCGACACACAATACCTCGTGCAAAACTTCCAAACGACGAATTCAACGCTCGCTCCTTCCTCCTTCTCGATCGTTCGTCGCCTCGGCGAAATTTTATTGAAAAAAAAAGAGATTAAAAAATTCTTCATTGTGCTTCTGTGGTCTGTCTACCAATATCGCGCTATCGGAAGATCTGAAAGAAAAAAACACGAAAAAGTCTTTTCAGAGGCTCTCATAAAATCGTAAAAATTATGATCGATTAATTAATTTATATTACAATTGTTATATACACCCGCTTGCGCCCATGTGTGCGTACGGGAGGAGGTTTCACGATAATATTCGATGGTTATGAGCCGCAACGAGTTTTAAAGCTTACACGTTTAATTCTTCTTTGCCTCTTGCGCGCACGAAGCCGAAGAAATCGCGCCTCTCTGTCTCTCCCTTGGCCCGCGACGGTTTTCTTTTTATCTTCCCTCTCTCTCTTTCTTTTTTCTCTCGAGCTTCCTTCTCTCGTACATGCGTATCCTCATAATAATCTCTCTTCCTCATATCCAAAAAAGTAGAAGAAAAAACAAGGGAAGAAAAAAGAGGAGAAAAACAAGTTGGAGACTCGCCGCCGACTTTCCGACAAAGAAATGAAGAAAAGAAACAACTAGTCATATACATTGAACTCCTCTCTGAGGTCTCTTCGAAAGATGGCATGGCGATCTCCGTGTCGCGTCTCTCTCTCTCCCTCGTTCTTTCCGCTACTCGGGCATCGGCTCTCTCGCTCGCTTTCGGGCGAACACTGTTGCTGCTGGTGCTGCCAGTTCACGGTGAATTATTGAGTATATGGGCATACACAATATACGTACGAGTGAGAGAAATAGAAAGAGAGATAGCGAGAGAGGAAGAAGGAAAAAATCATCTGCCGTCTCGGTCGCGTTTCTTTCTGGGCGCGGTACGGTACTACATGCTGCTCGTACTGCAGGACTGACGATGCGGCGCGCGAAGGGAACGGAGGGGGGCGCTGAAGCGGAGAGCCACACAGTGGCGTAGCGAGCGAGCGACTCGTCGCGGCCAAAACCGAAAGCAGACGGGTCCTGTCCCCTCCAACGTTCGGTTCGTCCTCTCGTATAAACAGAATCGCGCGAGATACACATTTCGCGACGGAGCAACACACGCGTACGATCGGCGTCTCTGTAGCCTGTAGCGTGCGTTTCATTGACGAATTTGTTCGAGAAATCGAGCAAAAAGATAAACTCGACGCACCAGCATCCATCTTTTCCTACATCAGCGTGTTGTTCGGACCATGCATCGTCCGACGATTGGCGACTTTTATTTCGATCTCGGTCGAAACTTGCCACTCTGTTTCAATCATAATTCAGTCCATTTCGCCTTAGAGCGTGGAATTAGATTGAAATGGATTTTATGCATTTGAACATGACCAATTTAACTTCACGGTACGATGAATCGGGGAGTCAACGCTCGGGTGTAAACTAAGTCGATGATCCATCATTTGAGAGTGTACTACGGAGGAGGGTGAGAAAAAGAAAGGGATGAAGAGAGAGAGAGGGCGCGCGCATCTGTGTATAAATCTGTTCGGCGAAGGGAATCGAGATCTTTGAAACATAATTCGAGTATCCTGTATACGGTGATACATAAAAAAACTCGAAGAGAGGAAAGAAGAGAAGGAAGAAGAAAACAAAGAACTTGAAAAAAGAGAAAAGGGAAAAGAAATTGAAGAAAAAGAAGAAAAGCGGATAGTCAGAGATGGAGGGAGAGCTGTGGAGAGCCGCCGGGCATTTTAAGTATAACCTATACTATATATGGTCAAATCGACTGTTGGCGAAGAGTCAGTCGTGCGTGTGTATGCGTGGTACGGCCACTGCGGCGGCGGCACTGGCGGTTTTGCCTCTCGTTCTCCATTCATGCCCTCGGGAATATCCTCGCACGACGTCCGTGCTTTTTCCTCTTGAATATTTACAATCTTATTATAGTACTAGATATAATATATACATATGTATGTATATACACGCGTATACAGATATAAAGAGTGGCGAATGCTCTTTTTCAATTGGCAATTCGTACGCAGCCTTCCTCTTATTCATTCACCGTTTCCGCCACAACGGAGAATATCACTCCACTCAACGGAGCCTTTAACAGAACGATATTAAAGAATTCAGGAAATGAATGATACGCCGATCCCTTTTATTTCACATGTAAACTGAAGAAATCAATCCGAAACTGGAAATTTTCATATTTTACATAATTTTTACGGATAGAGGTGCGAATTCTTTTTAATCGCGTGTTTTACCACGCATAATTTTTTTATGAATTCGTTCAATGTCACTTGAGTTAACCCACACAATTCCGAGAGGGAAAGATGCAAAACAGATTTCCTATTTATTCAAAAATTTTGACATTTTCCAAAAAAAAAGAATCCTGTTACTTTTTGATGGAAAGAGAACAACGTGATTCTTTTTTTTCTTCGAAAATTGTTCATTTTCAGAGAAAATAGCAAAGTTCGATTTCGCACTATATATGGAACACTCAAATATGCATCAGCTCAACTCCAATTTTTCCATTTCATGAATTACAAATACCTTTTTGGTATAGTGTCAAGGACTACTCACTCATCTGCACAATAGATATATCGAATAACTGAATACTTTGAGGTACTGCATGTAAAGTCACAAGGCATCTAATATTTCTGTAATAATTTTTTACGTTTTTTTATGAGGATCTAACAAAGGCTGAAGTACAAGTAAAAGGCAGAGTCGCAAAAAATTTTGACGTAGAACAAGGGTAAGACAAGGATGCCCACTAAGTGCACTACTATTCAACATATATATAGATGATATGGAAGAGAGATGGGAAAATAAAAACGAGGGAGGCACAGTAATTGGGAAAGAAAAAATCTACGCTATCAAATATGCGGATGACGTAGCAATAGTTGTGGAAAATGCAGAAGGGATGAGGAATATGCTAAAGGAAAGGAAGTCAACGTGAAGAAAACAAAAATTATGATTTTCAGAAAAGGGGGCAGAACAAAAAAAGACGAACAATGGAAAATTAGAAACAAACAAATAGAGATTGCAAAAGAATTTCAAAATATTTAGGATACTGGTTTACCATAAAAAACAGCATTGATTTACAGGGCAAAAAAGCAAATGGAAAGATACAAAAAGCGGCCAACACTGTATGGGGAATATGGAAACAGGCAGGAGGGGAATTAATAGAGGAAAGACTGTACCTTTTAGACTCAATAGTTAAATCAGGAGCATTATACGGAGTAGAAATCTGGGGCTTGGGCAAACTAATGCAATTCTTCTAAAGAATACAAAGCCGATATTGCAAAATGGCGTTGGGGTGGCGAAAGTCACACCAAAGTATATTTGGAGACACGAACTTGGAATCGTAACCATAGAATAGACGATCAGAGAAAGGGCACTAAGATACATAAAAGAAGTAATGAAAATGTCAAACAAGAAATGGCCAAAAATATGCTTGAAAGAGGAGTTAATAAATTTCCGTCAAAATGGGGAAAAGAGCTAATACATTTACTACAGAAACTCAAAATTGAAAACTTAATCGACTTACTATGGGAGGAGAGGGAGGAAGAAGTAATTAATAAAAAAATTAAAGAAGGACTAGAAAATCTAAAGGAGCAAATTTTACAAGAAGAAAATAGGAGAATTCAAAAATCAACTTACAATGAATTATACAAAGAGATTATAAAGGAAAAACAAGAACCATGGGCCTACTGGGGAGTAGAAAGTATAAAAGGATATGACAAGGAAATGCGGGCAAAAATAAGATGTCGGAACTTTGGAAGAAAAGGAGAAAAGGATTGGAGATGCAGGATATGTTGGCCGGAAAACGAAACATTGGAACACTTACTAATATGCGAAAGGCAGAAGAAATGATAGATAGTAAGACCAAAGAAGAAGCTTACAAAGCAATAAAGGATGCAAGAGGAATTAATTTAACGGAAAAAATTATCACATTATTACAAGGCGAAATAAATAAAGATGTATGTAAATACTCCAGAGAGATCGAAAGACTTATAAGAGAGCATAAGAATCCGATAGAATCAGCGAAAGAAGCATTAAGTATTAGAATTTAAAACTTAATGTACAATACTTGTAAATTTTTGTAAAAACGCTCAATGGGTGTGCGAATAAATCTCCTATATATACATTATGAGGATCTAGTTTTCCTAAAACTATGACACGCCGTTTTGCTATTTAATAGAGTCATAAAAATTTTCTCGTTGTGTTATAACATAATTTTAATTCACCGAATTATAATGGAAGTTTAACATCAACGACCAATGGAATTAAAATTATGTCTAGACATTATATTAATTCTGTATTTAAGGTGGCTGCCTACCAAATCAAAAAACTAGAGAAATTGATGAAACTTTGCGAGGATCTTATTTAAGTAGTATCAGACACCCTCGCAAAATTTCAGGGTCGCTTATCATGCAAATTATTGTAAACGAGCTAATTAAA
>JAPYYX010005169.1:0-13440 GCA_030522605.1 Cremastinae sp. B BG-2022a
TCTCTTGCTTTTTCGAAAATATCAAAAATCTCTGAGAAAATAGCAAATCCGTTTTGCATCTGTCCCTCTCGAACTCGTAAGGGTTCAACATCACCTTAAATATTCGATATGAAATATTCAAATGGATTTCCTTGACTCTGAGCTATGATGGAAAATTACGATGTGAGCGATAACGTTTTACAGACACATTCATTCATACACAACACGTGGTGTGAGGAATGCGGTTGAGGAGGGAATTATCGAGTAGAATAATTTGAGCGGCACATTATCCTTTTTATCATAGATTAATTTTAATTACAATAATACAAGTAAACATTTAATGGCCCGCATTCGAGCTGGATATCTTGTGCGTGTCGTATGCAGTGTCGCGATCTTCCTTTTATGTAATTATAATATATTAAATACGGATGAGTATGTTCTTTTTTTGTAAATCGAAGGCAACGTTGTGAAGGGACTGGTCGTTTAGCCAACGAGCTCGGTGAAGGTGAGGTCCAAGTCGTCGCAGATGTATTTGTACTTCTCTTTCTCGTGGACAAGTTCGTCTGAAATGGGAAAACGAATCGTTAATATCGCTCATCACTTTTTTTTTAAATTAAAAAAATTAATTTTTTTTTTTCATTGTTTTATAAATATTTTGATAATTGTTTGTCTAATTATTATATGTATTTATCGTTGTCCTTGGTCAGCGGTGGATTAAAAAGCGAAAGCGACTTACGGAAAAACCTACGTTAGAGTAAGCAAAATCTAAAAAAATTTTCAAAGCATTCGAAAACGATCGAATCATCGTTTCTTCGATATGAATCTTTTTTTTAGACTCCATAAAGCTCCTCAAATGCATTGTCCAATCCATCTCCGATCTCCTTGTACTTCTCCTTTTCTGCGACCATTTCATCTGGAAAAATGTATCTTCATTAAGCTCAAAGCCACACGACGTTAGAATTCAGCCAAGTGGATAAGAATCTCTTTTTTGACTCATCGTTCCTTCAATCGATATCATTTTATTATTTTTTATTGATGTACGACCGTAAAATTGGTCATTCCTTCGAAGCAAGTTATTTTTGCTTTTCTGGAATGATTCTCAAAAATTTTTTTTTTCTGTTTCAGGAACAATGGAGTCTTTATCAAGTATTAGAAAAAAGGATAAAACAACACTTACTCACCGTGGCTTGTGGTATTTGCACGTACCATTTTTGCCTCATGCAAAGACACGAAAAAAAAAATTACAGAAAAAAACATAAATAACAACACGATTTATTTATTCTTATTTGGATTATTTTAAAAAACAAACGCAAGGTTAGATGTATAAAAAAATGAACAACGACAAAGCGCTCGGGGTTTTTTTTATCGAAATGAAAATATATATTATAAACAAATTCATAATAGCAATATATAATAATTTTTATTACAATGATATCAGTGTTATCATTCCATTCATTGTTTCTCCACGGATAATCATTAAGTAAATTAATCAACTATTTAATTGCGATTTATACTCATGTATATTCACGACGGAATTTCGTTTTGTAGGAGCCGATAAATCAAATTTGTGCTAACGTTCTCGATTCGAGAGATCTTTGTTCCCTCATTCGACATTACGTAATATTTTATCATGGAATGTTCTGTCGTTTGAAAATAATTCCTAATGCGCACACGGAGCATTTTAGCGAAAAAATGCGAACCGATTTTCCAAAGATTTTGCAGAAAATGTACAAATTTCGATTTATGTCAAGTAGATAAATGTTACACGAAAATGCGATCGCGGGATTTAAAGTTTCGACTACTTTTTTCAATTAGATACAATGCAGTTCATTTCCAAACTCGGATTTAAAAATTCTCGTTTATCCTGTGATGATTTCCGTCTCGATTTTAGTGTAAGTTGTTGATTTTTTAATTTTTTTTTTTCGTCATCGCTTCCTCGGTCCTTGGACAACTCATTCACACGTCGATTCACGAAATTCGCACAAGCACACATTTAGCAGTCATGCACACGATAGAGGGTGGACGGTGGTGTTCGGATTGTTTTCCCTCTGTTCTCTCTCAGGCAGGCCTAGAAACCACACGTTTGTTTCGTTTGTTTATTTTAAGGGGGGTGCACCACATCGGAGCTTGCCGATGAAGCTTATTCTTTTCTTTTCGTTTCGTAGCCACCAAGCGACTTTTTTTGTACGTTCTACATATTCTGGATGTCATGCAGGGTCGCCTCCATCTCCTCCTGGAGCAATTTGTTTTTCTCTCTCTCGGCGACGAGGTCGTCTGTAAATCACACTCGTTAGATGTCACACACTCCAAGCACGCAAAACGTCAAACTCCTTTTTGTTAAACAAAATGTGTTTTTCCGTTTTTTTAATTTACAACATAAAACCATTTGTGGTAAACATTTTTTCGTCTGTTAATCTTCACTTATAATCAAATACTGGGAAAGTGAGATTATAAAGAGAGGAAAATGGAAAAATAATGATTATAATATAAAGATGTAAAGGAAAATTTAAATGCCGTAAATGTTGTGGAATCGGAAAAATGAAGTAAAAATAAATATTGGGAAAAAATTGAGGTATGGATGGAATGAAGAGTTGTTGAAGGCAATGCTGGTTCAATTTATGCTGATTTAATTTACAACATAAAACCATTTGTGATAAACATTTTTTCGTCTGTTAATCTTCACTTATAATCAAATACTGGGAAAGTGAGATTATAAAGAGGGGAAAATGGAAAAATAATGAATATAATATAAAAATGTAAAGGAAAATTTAAATGTCGTAAATGTTGTAGAATCGGAAAAGTGAAGTAAAAAATAAATATTGGGAAAAAAATTGAGGTATGGATGGAATGAAGAGTTGTTGAAGGCAATGCTGGTTCAATTTATGCTGGTTTAATTTACAACATAAAACCATTTGTGATAAACATTTTTTCGTCTGTTAATCTTCACTTATAATCAAATACTGAGAAAGTGAGATTATAAAGAGAGGAAAATGGAAAAATAATGATTATAATATAAAGATGTAAAGGAAAATTTAAATGTCGTAAATGTTGTAGAATCGGAAAAATGAAGTAAAAAATAAATATTGGGAAAAAAATTGAGGTATGGATGGAATGAAGAGTTGTTGAAGGCAATGCTGGTTTAATTTACAACATAAAACCATTTGTGACAAACATTTTTTCGTCTGTTAATCTTCACTTATAATCAAATATTGGGAAAGTGAGATTATAAAGAGGGGAAAATGGAAAAATAATGATTATAATATAAAGATGTAAAGGAAAATTCAAATGTCGTAAATGTTGTGGAATCGGAAAAATGAAGTAAAAATAAATATTGGGAAAATTTGAGGTATGGATGGAATGAAGAGTTGTTGAAGGCAATGCTGGTTCACGGTGAGTCATTGTTTGCGTTGCACGAAAGAAGAAAACGAGAGGAGGGAGTTTCGGCCTCGAAGCTCGAAAGCCATAGAGAATTCTTCATTTCTCTCTCTCACTCTCTCTCCTTCTGTTCGGCGCTTTCGACTTTTCCGCGTATCTGAATTTCTTTATTCCTGATCGTAGTTTAAATAATGAAACGATGATGGAAAAATGACAAAGGATTAACATACCTTCGAGCCTGTCGACCTCCTTCTGTAGCTTCTGAACTGATCTCTCGGCGAACTCAGCGCGGGCCTCAGCCTGTGAAAAATTTAACAAACATCTATTATATCGGAACTTTTCCTGATAAATGATTTCATGATTAAGGATTAGATTTCACAGCAATAAATTTCAGAAAATATTTTAAGAACGTGCATTAATTTCCAGGTGGATTTTTCTTCCATTCACAAAGTTGTTTCTATGGTTTGAGTCAATATTAGGAAACGGAAAAGCCGACACACTCTCGTACCTTGAATATCGATGATCACAAAGGTCATTGATAAATATATAATGATCGACATCGAACAATTTTTATCTCCAGTAAAAAACGAAATAATATTTTTTTTCGACATTGCATTAATTTTGTAATTTTTTAATCAATTTATCGTAAATCACGTTATGGAATTTACTGATTAATCTTTTGACTTTGTTTACCTCTTTCAACTGGCTATCGAGAATCTTGATTTGGCCCTCGATGGTTTCTTCCCTCTGTGTCGCCTGGTTTTAGTGAAATGCGTAAAAAACAAAAAGAAAAACAAAAACAAACGGCGGTTAGTCAAGAAGCAAGCGCTATCAGACATTGCTGCCTGAAATATCACGTTATTGTTGTTCTTTCAATTTTAATATCGTAATTATCATTGGCTCTCTTCATTGCGATAAGAAAAAAACGCTCACACACTTTTTTTCGGGACATTTCTTTAAGAATATTGGGACAAGCTTCTCAGATTGCAATTTTAGTTCGATTAAAAAAAAGGTACGATTAATGGTAAGATCACGAAAAATCGAGCATGACAGGCACTCCCGAAGGATTTGTACCTCCTTCAGACGATTGTTGAGTGTCTTAATTTGGTTCTTGTACTCCTCCTCACGCTGGTTGGCCTACGTACATTATTTCAACATTAACAATCGTCTATTTTATTCTTTTTCTCTTTTCATATTTCAAATTGCAAAAGTTTCGATAATTGGTTTGCACATCGTGCATTCATTTTTCATTTTCTCTACGAACTAGAGGTAATAATTCTTGAATAATTCTTGAAAACGATTTGCCATTTAAGGGGGTTGATCAAATATCGATGATATTAGACAAAAATATGAATTTAAGATATGTTATAATTTAGATGAAACTGGATATTTTAGAAGAAAAAAAAGTATGCCTCACCGACCGATTTTTTGAGAAATTTAATTTCGAAATACGGGAATTTTGTACAGCGTCTTATGGCGCGATGCTAGATACACGCGTTTAATTGAAGGTTAAGTACATTTCTAGATTAGACCGGTCTACAATTTTTCGATTTTTTTCTCAACTAAACATCAAAGATTCCATTAAAGTCTTAAAAAATGCATGTTACCGAACTATTTTTTGATAAAAACGCGATTTCATACGAAAAAACGTGGAAATGTCGATGTCATGAATGAAAACAGCTGATGACGACGAAGTCAACTGATCAACTTTATCTTAAATATTGTTCTCCTGATAACTTTTTGACAGTAATTTTCGGTAGAATATTTTGAAGTGCAGTAACAATTATTTTCCTGCGATCCAAAACGGAAAAAAGTAACTTTTTCAAAAATTTTTTACGCGGTCTGTCATTTGACTAGAGAATACTTGATCAACCACCTTAAGGGGGTTGATCAAATATCGATGATATTAGATTAGACAGATCTAAAATTTTTCTATTTTTTTCTCAACTAAACATCAAAGATTCCATTAAAGTTTCAAAAAATGCATGTTACCGAACTATTTCTTTGATAAAAACCTGATCTAATACGAAAAAACGTGAAAATGTCGATGCCATGAATGAAAACAGCTGATGACGACGAAGTCAATTGATCAACTTTATCTTAAATATTATTCTCCTGATATTCTCCTGATAACTTCTTGACAGTAATTTTTAGTGGAATATTTTGAAGTGCAGTAACAATTATTTTTCCTGTGATCCAAAACGGAAAAAAATAGCTTTTTCAAAAAATTTTTACGCGGACTGTCATTTAACTAAAGAATACTTGATCAACCACCTTAATTCGATATATTCAACTTTTAACTAAAGATTTGAATTTACACAAATAAATAAAAAAACATTACCTTCTCCTCGGAAACCTCAAGGGATTTCAAGTTGTTGCCGACTACGCGAAGTTCTTCCTCAAGCTCAACGATTTTGCTGGAAAATAAATGTCAAATTTAGATAAATGTTTAATTTAAAAAACATTACGTGATGCGGATACAGGGGGTCGATATGCAGATAGTATTTTGTACTGGATTTAGATTCGAAGCAACTCAAAGCTTTAAGGATCAGCGCATAAAAGATCAACACAACACAAATGAAGAAAAAGAAGAAGAAGAAGGGACAAGTACAGAAAACAAGCACGAAAACTTACGATTCGGACATCTCAGCCTTCTCCTCGGCGCGTTCGAGGTCCCCCTCTATCATGACTAGTTTTCTGGCGACCTACGATTAAACACGTTTCATGCCAAAGCAAAAGACGAAAGTAACGATAAATAAACTAATAAGATCTACTTCATGCCGAAATTAGTATTAAATTAAAAAATAAATATTGTATGTGGATTTTCGCTCTTCGGGTTCCTCGTCCTGGTCAGCTTTACGGCCAGTCTTCCTACAAATTTCATTACAGAAAGGAGAAATAAAAAAAAATCTAGTACGTGCTTGATTGCAATTTTTAGGGAAAAACGTGAAATTTTTAGTCCCAAATTAACGCCTACGAAAAAACGAATAAAAAAACCAGACAACGACAAAAATACGACACACGGTTTGTCATTAGAACGACTAAAGGGAAAAGCACAGACTGGGGCAAAGGAACGATGCTTACGACTCTCCGGCCTCCGCACGTTCCTCGGCACGCTCGAGATCGGCCTCAACCATGGCCAATTTACGGGCAACCTGTGTGTCAATTTTATAAAAATTATCATTTTTTATTCTCCCTCGCTTTTCCTTTCGGATCAGGTCACAAGTTCCGATTATTGAGACGCTGCTCGCGAGTATCGATCTCTTTTAATTTCCCTTCAATATTTTTTTTATTACGAGAGAGAGCATCAGTAATTATATTGACGTGAAAAATGTTTTAATGGATTTTACCAAAGTGAACAAATTTTTAGCTCGATACCCGCGGCTCTGCGAGGAATGTTTAAAAAATAAAAAAGCACACGATATTTTTCCACACTCTGGTTGCTGTTAGAAAAAAAGCATCCGATCCGTTTGTATCGATATCCTACGGTTCAATGGATTATTAAATAATCATTAATTATTTTGTCAACAAGGCGATGAGGAACAAAGGGGGGGAACAAAAGTACAAGTCCCAGGCATCTTGTTAAAATGAGGGAATAAAATAATGTATCTTTCGTTCTTTTCATCTTCCTATTCTCCACTTTCCTCACCTCTCGTTAAATCTCACATCTACTCAACTTGCCTCGATTTATCGTTGTCCGTTAAGCGAGGGAAGAGATTATCCGACACAAATCCGTTTAAAAAAAAAAAAAGAATCTCCCTCCCTCGCAACTTGGAAGATATTTTATGAAAATTACATGTTACAAAAATGTCGAAACCCATTTTTTACCCTCGAGAAAAAAAAACAAAAAAAAATAGAATCACAACACGTGTAAAACTATAAATCCGTCCAACACTCCATAAAAATTCCATTAATTTGGCAACTTCGAGAACACTTTTTTTACAATTTCATGGTTTTTCTCGTTTTTTACACTTTCTGATTCTCGCGTTTCTAAAAATTATTTCTTCTAATTACTCGGGTGCCCAAGATTGTCATTATCGCGAGTACACTTGTCAATTATTTAAAAATTTATCCAACAATTAAAAAAAAACAAAAAGAAATGAGGAAGAAAAAGCAACTCGGTGTAAGCTCGTACACGTCTCACACAACCGTAAGTACACCCGAACATGAGCGATCGAATTGAGCGCAGTTTAATCGTTTACGGTGCGACTCTCGGGGCACTCTCCACAAATCGCTCTTTGCTATTCATATAAATTTTCTTTGATACCGCCGACACCGCCAGACCTGCCTTCATTTATCCCGTGAGCATTTCTTCTCAATTTTTTTTTCTACATTAAAAAAAAAACCCGAAACATCGCACTCGATGACACTGTAGCACCACTTTCTTTTTTTCCATTTTAAAAAAATATAATTTCAACCGTCGCGCTGTTAGAGATTCGCACGTTCACTTTTTACTTAAAAAAAAATGTTCGCTCGTGTTCGACGGAGCAGTACGCTAACTCGCCACGAATAATATTGCCGATCGATCGAGAACAATTGATTCTCATTGCTTCGAATTTAATTGAAAACCTCAGCGCAACTGAAAAGTTCGCACGATCACTTCAAAATATTTTTCCCGATATCTGTGTATTCGTCCCAGATTTTTTTTTTCGACTGAGCGGAACGCTATATTTCACATATAGCGTCGGCAATCTTTTCGACTTTCGAACGACGAGGGACGCGGATCTTTACGCAAAATCTATCAACGATCGGTGTGTCACGAGACTCGAATATTGCACAGCCAATAGCGTAAATGACAATAGTTATTGTGATAACAACAACGGTAATCATAGTAATTGTAATAGTAATAATAATGGTAACGGCCGTAATATTTGTACGACACAAGTTCGTCAGCGAGCACACAGCGAGTTAAGGTTAGGCACTTTGCTAACGACTAGGAACCATCATCACTGCAGTCACGCTCGTTTAGAAATTTCAATTTCGTTGCAGGCTCGCGAACCTCATCGTATTTCTTGTCGGCCTCCTCGGCCAAGAATCTAGCCTCCTTGAGCTGATTTTCGAGAGCGTCCATACGCTCCTCGTCGGCCAAGCTGCGGTTCTCGAGAATCTTGCGGGCTCTTTTTACGCACAAATGGGATAGAGACAAAAA
Source organism: Cremastinae sp. B BG-2022a (assembly GCA_030522605.1). Taxonomy (NCBI): domain Eukaryota; kingdom Metazoa; phylum Arthropoda; class Insecta; order Hymenoptera; family Ichneumonidae; species Cremastinae sp. B BG-2022a. The sequence continues at coordinate 8,504 of JAPYYX010005169.1, forward strand.
GTTTCATATTAATTTCAATGATTCAATATAATTCGTAAAGGTTTTCGAATTATTTTAACAGTCTGCTCTGCTACCCGGAACGATTTTTCCTGTCAAAAATTTATTCATCATTTCATTTAGTCAACGATCCATTCCTTTGACTCACTGCTCATCATTATTATTTTAATTTTTTCGTTCATTTTCCATAGCATTGATTTTAACTTTTTCGTTGAGTCTTCGTCTCTGAGGTGCAGTTGAAGCTTTTTTTATCATTGATAATAATAATAATGATGATGAGGTGAATCAAGAATGAAATTTGGTTGACCGTTGATCATCGAAGACCCACCTCTTCGTATTTCTTATCGGCCTCCTCGGCGATGAGCTTGGCTTGTGACAGTTGTTGTTCCAGTGATGAGACACGATCGTCCTCCATGTTTGTACGATTTTCAAGGGCCTTCCGTATCCTGATAATTTTTTACATTCGAATTTTCCCAGTTTCGTTACATCGAGAGATTTCATTAAGTTTCAAATTTTTCTCTTTTTTTTACTTTATTTTTTTTTTATTTACTTTAATCAAAATTACAGAAAAAGTGAACATTGAGCAATTTTCTATTTTTTTTTGTTTTTTTTTTCAAATATACTTTTTTTTATTATTGCACATATAAAATTGATCTTTCGGTGTTACGAACTGAGATAGAAAAAAGTCTCTAAGCGAATGGCCTTCTTCAATTACTTTGCAAATTTATTTTCATTTTATATGTTCGATTTTATTGTTTATAAAAATTTCGATCTTATTATGGACTCTTTAAATTCGCAAGACATCAAAAGCTTCGTATGAATGACCGGAAATAAATTGAAATGAAAACTCGCTTCCGGCAAGGCTGCAAATTCGAAGAATGCTGTATTGAGTCACAGCGAGCAAGTACGAAACATTTCGAGGCCATTCGCTTTCCTTGACGATGAAACATTTTATTCTCATCCTCCTGGACGATCGACGGTGAAATTCAACTATTCTCATAGTTACAGTCAAGTTCTCTCTTTCATCCCGTGCAAGTAACCGTTTTATATCGGTGTCTCAAAATTCTGCTCTCATTTTTCTGAGTCAGCAAACATAATTCAAGATAAGACAAATCGAAGAAAAATATCACCGCCGCTCTTCCGAAGCTTTCTGATAAAGAGACAAACAAACTTGTGGCAAATCTTCACAGAACACTTTAACGATCTTTCTTCGAGAGAGTACGCTCGTGTGACGGCCTACTAAAGAAATAACATAACTTTTATCATTTACGGTGCAGAAGAGTATATTAAATTTTTTTATTTGTCCTATTTTATTGTGAACATTATTTCTTTTATAAATCATTTAAATTTGTAAATTGTCATTTTTTCAATAAAAATATATTACTTTTCGTTATTCAAAAAATGAAATACTTCACATGGAATTAAATTTCGTTCGAATTTGCTTTTGTCACTTTATCAGAGCTGAACAAATAACAATAACAATGATTATTATTGTTGTTGTTACTTGCTATAATTATTATATTAATAATAAAGATCTTGGCGAAAAAATAAAAATTCAATGACTCGAGGAAAATTAAAATAGAGAGAGAATTATTTGAATGGGATTGTTTGTCCGAATGCTTCAGAGTGAAGAATACTTTACGTGACTCAAGTTGGTAATGAATATTTGAATTTTAATTTCTATCAATTAAATTGAATGGAAGTTTCGATAAATTTTAAATTGACTCGAATTTCAAAGCACGTTCTTTTTCTTTATATTTTTATGACATTTAAAAAATTGTACAAAAGGTGTTTCCTCGATTCCCAACCTGAACAGAATTTGAAAAATCGAAGGATCGATTGTCAAAAGAACGTGGGTGGAAAATGAATTTTCTTTTCCTTACTCTCTTGTGTCTTTTTTTGTAAATAATGAATTTTTTCTTTACTCTCTCGTCTTTTTTTTTGTAAATAATGAATATTGAAAAAAATGAATGAGTATCGAATTCTCACCGTTCGCTCTCGTCCGCCGCCTGGGAGGCCTCAGCCAATTTGGCGGTGGCTGTGGCGAGACGTTCCTCAGATCTTTCGAGGTCCTCCTCGAGCAACTGAATGCGACGGTTCAGGGCGGCGACCTCGGACTCGGCCTGGAACACGATTATTCATTTACTATAAATTTCTTTTCACTGACAATATTTATAAACAAATCTTATTCTCTCTTGTAACCAAAAATTTTCATCTCGAAAATTTTCTTTCCATAAAATTCAATTATTTTTCCGCAATTTTCTCAAAATCAATTATTTTTTCGCAATTTTATCAAAAGCCTAGAAAAAAAATTACTATTCATTGACGAGTGAATCATTAAATCTGACCCACCCAAATTTCGTCAACTGGAACGACATACGAAAAAATCACGTTTTTTCCCCTTTTTTTATCGTTTTTTTTCTTTATTCGAAACGAGAGACGCGCCGTTGCTCTTAAACGTTTAAGCCGGAAATCCGCCGGTAATTACGGCAATGAATTTCCGTACATTTTGCATCGATTTCCCATGCATGCTTGAATTCGTTTTTTCAAGTCTTTTGTTACTCCATCAGTCACTTCCATTATGAAAATTCAATGGAACAAATTTCGAGAGTCAATTTGCTATCTCTCGAGATTTATTATTCATTCACTGATCAAGCCATCTGGGAATATCGATCACTTTCTTCACAGAGATACCAAAAAACAAAATAACCAACATACGATTAGTCAATTATTTATATTATTCGCTAAAGTATTAATTCTTGAGTGTTCTCATTAAATGCAAGATCCGCAAAAGCGGAGAGACGATAACGGAACTCAATCTCCGCCGTTCCGGTCTCCGTTCGAACCGAATGCATCCGCGCTCCAATTATCAAGATTACCAGTATGAATCAAATATGGATTAAGGTATTACTATCGCTGGGTGCCGTATAGACGTGGGGAAATTTTTGCAATTTTTAAAAAATTAATTTTGAGAAATTTTAAGATTTTTATGGATGAAAAAGAAGTAAATATGGTGTGTATATTTTATATGCAAGTATATTTTACGAAATTGCCGCGTTATCATTTTGCGAACCTTGAAAATTCTCTCATTGGAATAAGTGTACGATTTTCACTAAATAATTTTTTCTCCAAAACTAGACGGTAGTCCAAGCTCATTTTTTTCTGAATATTTTTTGCGAACCACTTTAACATCTCCATTTTTTCTATAAAAATGGTAAATACCGTTTTTGAGTTATTTTGAAAAACGTATTTTTTCACCGCGTTTAACACGCATTTAAATGGAAGAATCACAAAACCTTTTTTCTATCCATTTGTAAATTTTTCATTCAATACATATTTTTTTCAAAATTTTTGTAAATAAACAATTTTTGCGATAGTAATACCCTAAGGTAGTTCGATTGCTGGGTGCCGTATAAACATGGGGCGGGGCCCCTTTTTGCAATTTTTGGGAAATTAATTTTGATAAATTTTGAGATTTTCATCGATGAAAAAGAAGTAAATATGGTGGGTATATTTTACGAAATTGCCGCGTTATCATTTTGCGAACCTTGAAAATTCTCTCATTGAAATAAGTGTATGATTTTCACTAAATAATTTTTTTCTCCAAAACTAGACGGTAGACCAAAGTACTCTAACATCTCCTTTTTTTCTATGAAAATGGTAAATACCGTTTTTAAGTTATTTTGAAAAATATATTTTTTCACCGCGTTTAACACGCATTAAATTGGAGAATCACAAAACTTCAAAATCGAATAACTAAAAAACTACACGGTAGAATTACTTTTTTCTTTTTTCAATCCATTTCTAAATTTTTTATTCAAAACATATATTTTTTTTTTATTTTCGTAAAACTATTTTTGCGATAGTAATACCTTAAAATCTTTAATCGATCGAACCAATTTAGAATATTTAAAAGCTTGAAAACGATATCACTCGAAAGAGAAAAAAAAGTCTGGAGATTTTGACTCATTTCCTTCACGTATTTATTTTCGCAACGGGGGAGTGTTGACGGGGACGCACAATATCGCGAAATCCCACAAGTTGAATTTGATTCCGCGTGCAACAGAGCGAAAGAGAGTACTCGCTTGACCGGCTGTCGTCGGGACGAGCGGCGCAATGATCGATCTTATCTGGCATCTTGGAGGACACTAAAGTTAATCGGCAAAAAAAAAATAAAAATATTTATTTTTATCGACCGTACGTAAGCGTAAATTGAATATAAAATGGATCAAAATTGATGCTCTCACCGCTCGTCGAATTTATTTAAACTTATGTAACCACTTGTTAATAGTAGAAAGATTGCTCGACCGCACATGCTAGAAACGAGACCCGTTGGTGCCGCGCACCGTCACAATTAGAACCAATTTGCCCGAGTACGCTATGAATATACGAAAACGTTTACGAGGTTCAGGCACCTCTCATTAAACCGGGAAACAACAGTAAAATCTCCATTATTTTCACATTTCGTTATTCATTTTTCTCTTCGATACGACACGATGACATTTACGATTTTTTCACGGATATACTGGAAGGATTTCCATTGATATACTAATTATTCTGGATTAATTATAATTGATAGATGAAAATGGAATAGAACAAGCGAATGACACTTAGCGACAATGCACGAGCACTCAGCGACCCTCTGGAAAATTAAAAGCACGAGCACTCGGCGACCCTCTGAAAAACTAAAAGCAAGAATAAAAGACGAGACTTTCATATTTTTCGACAATTACGATTTTTTCACGAATATACTGGAAAAATATTTCCATCGATATACTAATTATTCTAGATTAATTATAATTGATAGATGAAAATAGAATACAACAAGCGAATGACACTTAGCGACAATGCACGAGCACTCAGCGACCCTCTGGAAAATTAAAAGCAAGAATAAAAGACGAGACTGTCATATTTTTCGTCAAAGACCATTTTTCCCCTTT
>JAPYYX010005170.1:0-12888 GCA_030522605.1 Cremastinae sp. B BG-2022a
ATTGGTTAGGAATTTTTTTTTATCAAATCCTTTCAAAATGGCGGCTCGAAAAGAGTGAAATTCTACGTAAAAATCAAATAATGGTTTCTTGCTTGATTTCTCGAGCAAATTGTTGTATCTTGGGTTCAACTTTGGATATAACCTTTATTCAGTGTTTGAATTTCGAAAATTATGGAAATTTTGAAAATAAAAAATGGCGGATTCAAGATGTCGGATGAAGTCATTAAAAAACGTTATTTGGGGCAAAAACTTTGTTTCTACGTAGGGTTTTCGGGGTCGCTGATTACGAATTTGAGGTCAGTTTTGAAAAAATACAAAATGGCGGATTCAATAGGGCGGACCAAAAATCAAAATTACACGACCCCGTGCAAAAAATCGTTCTCAGGGATTTTTGGCGTGTCCTGATTACGAATCTGAGGTCAGTTTTAGATAAATGCAAAAACATCATAATATAAGAGAAAAAAAACTTTGAAACTATTGCATATTTTTCCCGTTATTGATAAAAATGTGCACCTTTGTCTGTGGAATATTTATGGGAATATAGAGTTGGCAGATGGTCTGCAGGGTATGTAAGTTGGATGCATTACTTCAAAAGCATATTATAGAGTGTAGGAGGGAGAGCGTACGCTGTGCGTGTATCTCGTGATAAAGATAGACCGAGCCCCAAGCGGCATTGTACAAACTGATAGAGATATATAATGTGTGACGTGTCAGTGGAGCGCTGCTGGGAATTGTGCAGAAAAAGGAAGGAAGGAAGGGTTACCCGACGCGCTATATCGAGCTTGCTTGTCTCCCGGTGGCTCGCGACGCGTTCGCCAGAGGATGAGGTAATAATGCGATACTTCTTGTCAGATCGATAACTCGAGCTCGCTTCCCGTTACTTTCTAGCCTCACTCGCACCCTCGATCTACCACTTTTTTTATACATAGACCCAACGATTGAGTGAGCACCAAAGGAGCAACGACTCCGCGTTTGCCTTTTCTCGAGAGCTTCGCAAATATCCGGACACCCGCGTCTTACAAACACTATTTCAATGCCATTCTGTTGTAAATTTATTCGTCTGTATACTATGAAGAAACTCCATTTAGATTCGTGAGATTCTGTGTCCCCAATTTCATTCGGCGTTAATAATTTATTTCCCAAATAAAAGGAAAGAATTATACTCGATCGTTTTCGTATACTTGAGGAATTACATCGTGCATCATGAATGATTAAATTCATCATACATTAGTTTTAGATACTTCGTGAATTTTGTATGCTTCGGTCGCAGAAACACTAATTAGATCGGAAAACAAACGGAGGATGCTTCAAAATTAAATACCCGGGTATTGATCACGTTCGTGAATCAAGGATCATTAATACTGTGAGTATTAATGAGTATTATATACCATTGCCGTAATTGAATAAATAATTTTTCTCTTAAAATACACCACTGATAGAACATTTAAGTTCTATATGAAAATGCAAATACACATCAAAATAGATATACCTGTGTATATATATTTCCTGAATCTAAAATAAGAATTCTCCAAATGGATGTTGGGCAATATTCATCTGACTTCACCGCGTTTTGATAATGTAAATTCAAAATTACACTATTTTCTTGGCATACTGCGTACTAGCATTGTCCATTAAATGTATTCGATTAAAACGTCATCAAGGATCGTTTCATTCGTACAAAAGGACTCATTGTACTTATAATAATGTTTATTTCTCATTCTAGCAATTTCCGTATCAGAAAATGTCAACTCATAGTGGTTCACTCTTGTGAAAGATATATCTTATGTATAGGGATACCAACAATTTTTGGGAGCATGTACGCAACGGAAAAATGAATTTTCCTCAAAAGCTACAAAAACGAAACTCGATTATGACTCACGTTTATAAACGTTTTCTAGGTAAACGACTGCGTTTTGAGGAATGTCGCAGAGAGTTGAGCGAAGATGAGAAAAGGTCGTAGCAAATTTCCTGACATCGTGTAATACGTATGTATTCGCATGTGCGTCTATTTTGCTATAGCTTTTCCTACTTTGCCTACATTTCCTCAATATCAAGTGTACAAAACTTCCGCTTCGACAATTTTCTACAATCGTCGTGCTCGTCCTTTCATTCTAAAAAGATCATCTCAAGCATCGCTTCGGAAAGAGAAATTGCATTTTATCGCTATAACAAAATTGAAAAGTCACTTTTTGACTCCTTCAATACTTTGAAAATAAAAGTTGTTGCTACGTTGAGGAGTAATTCCTTATTACTCCGTGGATGAGAATGAGTATAAGCTCCGAAAGAAAAATAATGTAGATTTTTTGGTTTACAAAAATTTTCTTTAGTTTCTCCGTTATAATTTTTATTCTGTGGTGTGGTCTGCTCAATTCGCCGGCCACGTGATGGAAAGGGCCGGGCACAAATAACAAGAAACTTCCCGAACATAATTTTATTCGATGCAATTATTGATCGAGATATCGCACGTGTTGATGAGCAGAGAGAAGATTTCTGATTAATGAAAAACAATGCAAGAGGCGCTATACTAGTATATTTCCCGAGGTATAGTTTCAGGCCGAATTCCGAATTACGCTCGCCCCGCGCACGGCCCATCTACAAATGTCGCTACTATCGCGCAAGTATGAATCTGATTCGAGCACGAGTTCGCACCAAAAGTGAACGCGAGGATGTCGGCTCGTTACTCATAGAAAAATTCCGTCATGACGGAACACTCAGGAAAAATTCATCTTTTCACACTAAGGCATTCTCTATCTTCGTATTGCTCTTCCTCCATTTCTTTTTAATCACGGTAATGCGCGCTCTGAAAAACTGTTTCCTCGAAAATTTTTTGACGCGTCGAAAGCTTTTTAATCCACTTCTTTCTTTTTTCAACTCTGTTTCCGACATTTTAGTTCATTTTATCACGGGGTCTATCAAATTTCACGTCGATACATATAGTAAAAATCAAAAATTAATTTTACGATAAGAAAACCATCATATCCGCAAAAAAAATGATGGGAAAAAATTTGGAAATTTTCCATTATTCCAACTGAAGTTTACTACGTTTTGAAACTTCCGCCAAATCGATGGGATTTAAATTGGTCTGGCACGTACAACGACGCCCGCGGTCGGATAAACGTGTATTTATATCTAAAACACTTTACGTGGTCGATAATAGCCGCAGAAAGTGGTTTGCGGTAGCATTTAGAATCAAATAGTTCTGATAGCGTCTTTCTCATTGAGGCGAGCTCTAGCTGGTGAATTTTAACGTATGGTGTAGTAAACAGGAAGACCTTCGTACTCTCGTTAGTTCGTTGTCCACGGCTCGTTTGTCTGAGAGACTCGGGCCATGGAGAAGTCAAGTAGAGCTTTATTCTGTCCTGTGTAAATGAAAATGAAGCCCGAGAGAGAGAGAGAAAGAGAAAGAGAGAGAGAGAGAGGGATCACTGAGCGCGACACAAGGATATTCACGTTCATTATGAATACCCTTGCGACCAAATGGCTTTCAGTCTTCTGATCTCAAACTAAAACTCACTGGCGGGTAACCGGTGATTAAACGATTCTCAGTTCGCAATTAACGTGCAACAGTGTACATTTTACATTTTCTATTGGCAATAAAAACTTTCGCCATTGATATTGTGATTCTACAGAATATTTTTAGATACCTTTGAAATATTAGTTATCGTTATTAAGAACATCAAGAACAATGTCAGTGTTGCAAAAAATGAAAAATATTTGTTCTTATTGTTATTTAATGTAACAAAGATATAAAAAATAGATGAGACCAAATCTATGATATGAAAGTAAATTAATTGAACGATAAATTATTATAAAAATTCAAATATATAATAATATATAGTGAAAGTTGCAATAACGTTTATCATTTGAATTATTATTTTTTATATGTATTTTGTAGCTTTGGCGTTATCTCTTATGAAAAACCTTTTTGTAAGTGTCGTCAATTTAATGCTATTCTCATTCGATCCTTTTCATTTCTACTGGGTTTAATGGATTTGGATGAATGGATTTCTGTAAAGTTTCCCGATCAAGAATATTTTTTTTTAGTTTAAAAAACGTTTTACCGGATTACTCTTTCAGTTTGAAGGTATATATGTAAGAAGATAATACTTTTATGAGTATGTAGAAAAAAGATCAATATTATATAGATACTAACCGAATTTCTTAGATACATAACTATAATTTAATTCTTCTCAAAGCTTGTGGATGACGATGTGAACCAAAAAGTAGAAAATACGAATTCGTACGTCAAGTTGTAAGAGCCTCTTCTAAAATTTTCGCAGTGGAACAGCGAAAAATAATGTCACAGATAGACACGTCAAAAACGGAGGTTTGACACCGACGATGACGTGAAAATCCCTTCGGGGAGTACGTACGATCGTACGGATTTGTACGAATTTCCTCCCACACGAGACGACCCCGAGGGCTTATCGAGATTTCGTGGGATACCTGCGAGACTTCTTGAATGTCTCTCGTGAGAGTTCAATCGTCATATGTCATGAATTTCACTTCGGTATACGTACTATCGTATCTGACTGGCCTCCTGATTGCAATTGCATGATATATGTGAATTTAATGCAAAGTCAACCATTTTTCTATAGCACAGAACGTAACAATTAAAAGATTGCAGGTTTGCTTTGAATTTGTTTTATTTGTTCATCTTTGTATGATGACAATTAGAGTTATTTAATTTTTTTATACGGGACTTTTGCACTAATAAACTTGTTGGAACATTGATTCGGAGTTTTTTCAAGACCAATTCCATAATATTATGAAGATTCAATGCATTTCCATAAGATTGTGAAGAAATTTACGAATAATCGTTATTTTATCGAAAATTGATCGATTTTTTACCGAAAATAACGAAATATACATACATTTTACTTGAAACAAATTTTGTTTTTTAATAAAGATTACAAAACGTATATTGACGAACATAAAAAATAATATAAACATACGAATACGTTTCTTTTCGATTAATTTTTATTTTATTTATACAATTTGACGTATTGGAGAAAAAGCTCCGTAATCGGATGGAGCTTTTTATTGGAGTTTAAAGATTTCTCCATATGTTACACCGATTTAAAATTGTTTACACACTCTCTCCATCGAACGCTCGATTTCCCTTGGGAAACCTTAAAAGAAACATCACCAGCAGAATCGACACGGACTGGCTCCAGTTTCCTACAGTGAGCTTTTTCGAAAGTGATTATTTAAAAATCCGTTGTAAAAAGTGCGCGCTGAAGAATGGTGTAAAATTAATAAGTTTCAATTAATCCGTTCGATACACAGCATGCGGGAAGAAATGCTAATCGAACAAACAGTAATATCGCAGAAAGCGAAATACATATGCAATGAATATAATCTTTTTCATCGTTGCGTAGTAATAACGACTCTCTTAGCGTTTCTCCTCTCTTTGACTCAAGAACGCGCGTATATAGGACTCATCACGCAGGCTCAACTTTAAATTCCTAACCCCACAGTGGCAAAAGTAGGTTCTTTATAAAACAAGCAACGTATATATACCGACCAAACGTGACAAACAAAAATACATCGACACACTTAATTTCATAAAAGCTCAATGTACAGTATTATTTTTAATTTAAATAGTATTTTGATTCTATAATAATTTAATTAGATGAGTAAATATCCTTTTGGCTGAAATCATTCGTGCAAATTCCTCGATCGGTTTTACGCCGTGATGATTTTCCGGATGTGTACGGTAACAAAGATAGATGGTGATCATTGCAATAAAGGAAATAATCGGACTAAGCAATGCGCGTTGGTGAACAGAGTGTTTCTAATGCGCGTGTAACATTTACGCCGAATGCGATATCCTGTTGTACTGTTTATCATAACAATAGTACACCATGGCCATCAAACTTCCCTTCGATTGGTCTTTCATCCTCCTGCGGATAACGATGATAAAGAGAAAGGGAGCACAGAGGGAGAGAGAGAAACAACATTCTATTATAATGAATATGTACAAATCTATTCTCCCGTTCATGTATTTCACGGATTTTGTTGCATAATGATTACATCGGTATCATGCGCACGGTTTAACGAGGTGAATTGCGCCAGACTCTCGATTCTGAGGATACCAGAGACACGATATATTGTATTAAACGAAGCTCACATCAGTGAACTGAGGGAGAAATCATGGAGTGATAACAAAAGAGACAGACGAGGAGAAATAAGTTTTAAGCAAAAGTGAGATCAAAAGTACAAGAGACGTACATGAGAAGAGATTTAGAATTAGAAACCAAATGCTAGATACTAACGAGAAATAGAATACAGAGAGAGAGAGTGATTGATTGATTGATTGATTGATTTATTGTTATAAGCCACGGTTTCCCTTACGGCACATTATAAAATTTTCTACAAAAGATGAGATATAAGTATCTTACTCGAGGATTTGTGAGTACAATAATCGCACACTCCTTGATTGAGTGAGAGAGAGAGAGTGAGAGAGAGAAAGAGAGAATTCAGAGGTTTCAGCTTTTACAATTGGTGTTCTCTATTTTTTATAACTATATCATATCGCAAAGCCTGTAAATCGAGCTTTTATGTACTTTCCTCGAATACCATCCGAGCGCCATCGTTTACAGAGAGCTTTTTTTATCTACTTTAAAAATTCGCGAACGTATGAAGTTCGCCCGGTCATCGATGACGATGGTTCGCCGATTAAGCGAAATAATTAATTAATTACTTCCCTCCTATCCACCCCCAATCTCATAATTTCACCCTCGTTCCTCCTCTGCCATCGTTCGCCACCCGAGCGCAATATTGTCCAAAGCGTTTCCATTCTTCAATCAAGTCACGCACCCGTGACGTCCGAAGTTTGACTTCCATTCATCGCGTTTTATCGAAATTTTGTATCTTGTTTTAGGACTTGCTTTAATTACAGGAGACAAAAGTAAAACCATGAAAATAATTTCTCATTAAGTAGGGACAGAGGTTTGCTCGTTATTGAAAAATTGTTTATTTTTATTTGTCGCTGTACAAGGTCATAATTCTTCTAGATTTTTCAATTAGGAAATGTAATTACTGTTTAATTATGAACCCTAGTTGCAAAGTCGTTCTGTTTGGAAGTTATAGGAAAGTATATCCGTATTTTAATTTATTTTTATAATTTATTAACGTCAATGATTTAGTTCTGTCAAAAAACGCCATTTTATTCGTGAATTAAGATTACATATGGTAAATCACGTACGTAGAATTTTTTAGACAAATAAATATTACCGAATATTTTTCTCGAATTTATGGTTTGCCATTTCTTTTCAGTAAATTATTATATTGAAATGATTCATTTCTTTTTATACGCAAGATGATCAATTAGTGCTTTGAAATTCAACTAATAAATAAACAAAGGGGGATTGTTAATCTCCAATTCGATCAATTATTTCAGTTTTGATCATCATTTATAACCGTAGACAATTATAAAATGAATGCGCACGAACCGGGGAAAAGCAGAAGCATTTTATTAAATTTTTATATCGATTTTTATAGTTGCTACAGGTATGTGGGCCCGTGAATACGTACGGTCGGTGGATGATGGAATTAAAAAAGAATTACGTGCACAGGAATTTATCGAAAAAACAAAGAAATTCATTCATTCTCAATAACATCTTAGAAAAATTAATCAATCGAAGGTAATGAACAGCTATAACTTACTCAAATTTTACTAATTATTAATATATAAATTTCGTAATTTATATGCCTCATAGATTCTTGACCTAAGTACATAAAACTTCATCGATTTTTTAAATTTATTTACAGAGAAATAAATTTTTGATAAATCTGTATTACAGATTCTAATTAAAAACAATAAATACAAAGTCGAGAATATTCTGATAAATTTTGCTCGCGTGTCTCTTTTCCAAAAATTCTGCACGCTCTGCGATCTCGAGGTTCATACCCATGATATGTTTTATAACGATCGAAAAATTGTTCAGTTTTTGTTAGGTCCTCGTCCCTTCAGTTCGTACAACGCGATAATTATTATAATAATATTCATAAGCGCAGAGCTATAAATTTAATTAATGAATTCATTATTCCCAATTTTGTGACTCATATTTTTGCAACGGTCTTCCCTATTACGTCGTACATCATTAATGATTCCAACATCGATTACGGATTGCAATGCAAATATTATTTCCTCCACAGTTTCCCACTAATTACTTGCTTTAATTATCAGTAGCCGTAGAATCATAAAGGAATAATATGAAACAAAAAATTTGCATTGCTGTTGAAAGAGCTACATATATGAGCAAGAACATTAACTGATTCGTTACGCAGGTGATAAGATATTCAGGGTATGATAAATGATTCATTACTTTAAAAACATAGCCTCCAATCTAAAAAGTATGCAAAAAATTAAGAAGTATTGAACTAACTTTAGAAATGAACTAAAATAAAATACCTAAAAACTAACCTTGACCTACATACTTAATGAGCTTGTACATCTTCTTCCATTATAGGTCTCAACAAAGAATCTGACAAGTATTTAGTTTTAAATTTTTATTTCAGTATTCCATTTTTGTTTTTAAAGTACGTCTAATACTTTGACTTTTTCTTTACATTTCTAAACGCAAAATATATAATATTAGGTTAATTAAATATTATGCGTAATAAGAAATTTAAATTTCATGTTTTCGCGAATTTCATGTATACAATGTTTTGTATATTTTCATTTATTTTGAATGAGATTGAATGGGTTCGTCTCCCGAAAAGTATTGAAGTGTACTGTTAAAATTGAGAAATGATTTCCGTATGACTTTATTTTTTTCAACCGAAGTCTTTTGCAAGATGATGGAGAGAAGCAAGAGTGGTGGGAGCAATTTCGAGACCAGAGAGGAGACACTATTGTGCTTACTGGACGAAGGACCGTCACGACGGTCAATTTAATTACTTAGGCTAATGAAATCAAGATGCACATTGTTAATGACAGTACAACCATATACATACATATAGCAGATGTTGTAGGTCTAAAAGCTCCTCTTCTTGAAAATAGAAAGGATGATGAGTGATACATTAAGTTCTTATTATACATAAATTCATTTCCTGAATTGTTTTCAAATAATGACGAAGCTTGTGCAGTAAAAAAATTATATGCTTATAATTTATTTTCAAAAAAAAGTTCTGAAATTAAGAGGCATTAACAAAATGTAAAAAAAAAATTTTAACTAATCGGATAATAGTAAAAGGATTCACGTAGAGAAATGTATCGACCGTTATTTTATATTTTCATCGGCAATCAAATTTACCTATCAAGCAATAAAATAGTCCCTCTGCAATATTAATTATTTTGGCAGCGCAATTACGCTTGATTAAATTCAGTAATGAGAAATGGTGAATCTCACTGCAGTTTTTCGTGTATATTAAACTGAAATATACAATCTTTCGATGTGGTCTGATTAATTGAGATAAATTAAAAAGAAAAATAATTTCAAGTGCATTTTTAATAAATTGTTTGAAAAAGTCATAAGTATACTTTCAAATTTCAATACTTTCAAAAATCAAGCGTATCTTGACAATAAAATTTCAAGTTCTTACTCATTGTATATACACAATACTTTTTCCGCCGATTTTAACCCTTTGAGGGGCACATTTTTCTGCCGAACCAATTCAGGATATCATAAGTGATCTTTATGTTTTTGGGGTCGCTGATTACGAATTTCCAGTCAAAATTACGAAATTCAAAATGGCGGGTCCAATGTGGCGACTTCGATGGTCCAAGTTTTCGGTTTTTTGTTTAATTCACAAAAAAATAAGTACTCTAACACTTTTAGTTTGACCACGGACGATTTTATCCTGAAAAATCCGAGTTTTTCGTACTTTATTTGTTAATAACTAATAGTAAACAAATAATATGAACACTTTCCCATTAAAATCTTTAATGCACAAGAAAAGTGCAACAATGTAATTGAAAACTTAAATAAACTGAAAAAAAGCAGGTGGGACGTATACGTCCCACTGCCCCGCAAAGGGTTAATAGTACTTTATTTATCAAAAATAATCCAAGTTTCATTCTAACAATATCAATCTAGCAGATTCGCGGATAAGAGAAGACAACATTCGATAAGATTCACGAATCATAATATTCAATCTATATTTATCCAGACCAATCGATTTGAGGACCAATATCTGTAACGTTTGCACTGTAGGTAAATTTCTCGAGGCATTGGGGCACTAGCTCTCTTAAATCGCTTTAATACTCCAAGGACCGTTTTATCCTTTTTCCTCCTCCACGCAGCCGCTCTTTTGCATTTATTTCACCAACTCTCTTTTCTCTCACTCTGTCCGTAGCTTCCACGAAGAAGATAGGAATGCACTAGACCTGGATTCGTGTGTTAAAGCACTTTTTTCAACGAGATTTCCTTCAACGTGTTCTCCTCCTGCTCGCCTCATTTTCAACCGAGCTTAATTCCTCTCTCGATCCTCACTGTACTTCCATTAGCTATCCTATATATATATATATATATACACATATATATATCCACGGTCTCTCTATTCTCGTGTATTTTGCCAGGAAAATCTCTACTGCGAGAACCCGCCTTCTTGTCTCCTCTCTCTCTCCCTCTTTTGCGCTTTTCCTCAGAGGAAAAAGAAGCTTTCCCTTTCTCTCTCTCACAATCCTCAAACTGCTTTCAAGTAAAGGTTACTTTTTCCATCCTTCTCGACGCGCCTCTCGAGTGTACTCTCCAAAGTTTATAGGGTCACGGCAATTAGTATGTAAAACGTGCCGGAGTCCAAGCATACCGACGATGCGTCCTTTTCCTCTCTCTCTCTCTCTCTCTCTCTTTCCACCTTCTCCATTTTTTTTTCTCCGAAACCACCGATGAGCCGCCTGGCTCTCCCTTATATTAATTTATCACCGCGCGAAAGCAGAAGTCCTCTCGGATTCCGAAAATAAGTGTCAGAGATTAACTCGAAATTCCTCCGAAAGGTCGTATTTACTTAAACGAACTTTTAATCACTTTTAAATTGTATTCAAATATCCATTTCTATCTTTTTTTATTAACCCATAATATTGAGCTGAATTAACAGCCTCGTCTTGCTTAATACCTTCTTCATTAAGATCAATTTCAACCCCTTTAAGCAAATAAAAGCTTTCAATCCGTCTATAAGTCGATGAATAAAATTAAAAGTGGTCTCTGACAGCAATTTTAAATCATTATTAGTATGACTTCACATTTCTTTTTTCATGAAATCAAATCACATGCAGATAAAGTATGAAGTATATCTTGTGGGTGTGTATAAAACGAATTGAAACATTTTTACCATAGTAATTGATGAATATCAATTATCGGGGTTATTACAATTAGTTACAATTGGTTATTGGTTATTACAATTATAATTTCCTAATGTGTTAATAATTTTTAACAGATTAGGAAATCGATTATTGTATATTGAACTTGAACTGGAGAATGTGGGAAAAAATCCGCATCTTGCGTCTCATTGCATTCTTGTAATAAGTAGCGGAATATTTATAATTCCTTCCTTTTGATTGCTGTCGTCTTGGCCTCTCCATTGTAATTGGATTACGTACTTCGACGCTCATCCCCGCGTTATCGACCTTTACGTCTTGTTTTTTCTCTCTCATTCATTCGAACTTCCTCATATTTCTGAAGATGTAACAACATTTTTTTATGAAAGCAATATGTGTATACGACAACATAAAAAACATTAAAAAAACGTACGAAGGAAAACGCTGTCGATATCTCTCGATTATAGTTTGTTGAGAAAATTGAGTAAAATCACCCGCACTTTGATAAAAAGAAAAATCACCAGCTATGATGCATTTTTCTATTATCTCGTATATCCACAATTAAAAACGAGTCGTTTCGTGTATGAATAAATGTCTTGGTTACTATCTCAGGTAATAAAGTGGGTAATGTGTAATTTCCATTATTTCTGGTCATTAGCAATATCTGTTGCAAGGGTTGCATCAGATTGTTCCGATGAAGTTCTCAGTCTTCCTCGAATCAATTTTAGAAAGAATAAAGAAAGAGAGAGCGAGAGGGAGGGACAGTTGCTATGGTAATAATTTCCATTAACTAGGGTAATCCATATGTAATCGACACGGTCAGGTCATGTGGCAGGCGAGCGGTTTACCAAGTGCTTTAAGAGTAGGGGAGATAGAACATGCAATGTGGCGAGCTAAGCAAATTCAATTAGAGCCGAACAATGCGCCTCGCACAACCTGTTGAATCTTGCCAAGGAGAACTATTGTGCTACTACCTATGATTCCACCTTTGCAATCATGCTCTCACTCACTTTTCCATTATTTAAATAAATCTGAATATGCACAGCCTCTTGACCGATAAAAATTCAGCTCTTCAGAAAGGAACGTTCGAAATTTCTATAAAACGTCAAAAATTTTCGGAATCGGGGTCCAAGGTAATTTGAACCATTGCTCAAAGACGATTTTAATTCATATTCGATTATTACTAGCGAGCTGGTTCATTTAAGGGTTTTATCTACAGTTAACTTGTAGATAGAGAAATTGACAAAGTACGGATACCTAACTGTGAACTATCAAACTGGATCTTTCAGCGACACGAATGTGAAGAGATTTATTATCCGTCAGTATGTTAAATGGCAAAATTTTTGGTAAATAGACTGTATTTTCTATATTGAAACTTTTCGCGATTTTATAGTTCGCGAAAGAGAGAATTTATTTATTTATTATTTTTTTTTTTTTATTTATTTATTTTTTTTTTTTTTTTTTTTTGACACGGGCACTGCTAAATACGTATGAATTGTGTTTTCGTGATCAGAAGGATCCTACACCCAACAACGATCACAATATCTATAATGATTATAGAATGCCTCAGGTTGTTCGCTTTCATGTGCGACGATCCTTCATCATTGGCATTTATAAACGTG
>JAPYYX010005175.1:0-10256 GCA_030522605.1 Cremastinae sp. B BG-2022a
AATATTAAAATAATGAATTTTCACTGCTTTTTTGTGACCAAAACATCAAATAATTTTAGTTGCATCTTTGAATCACAAGTTACGCTCGAACCTCCTTAACAATTTTCCAAATTTATTAAATTTTGTCTTACACTTTGTAAAATTAAACTGTTCATCATTGTCTGATTTTTCATATTGTTTAAAGTCGCAATTTTGGAGAATGTTAACATTCATCTTCGATTGCTGATGACGATCAATGAGCCGAAATACATGAGTTCAATGACGAAATTTCATGATTGCTCAGATTCTTGATAGAAAAAAAAACGAGAAGTAGGTCGAGAGCGCAAAATCGGCCTTTATCGAAGTACTGAAAGATCAGCATGATTCGTTCATTACATAATACACGAGAGCACCTCCTCTCTCTGAAAGCTACTCAAAATTTCAGTACTGCTTCGAGAAATATTCTAAGTTATACTTACGTGTGATAAAAAAAATTGCGCTGTGTGATACTCGTCTTTTTAGGCGATTTTATTCGGACGGATTAATATTATTATTATTAATTTTATTTACAAAAAGTTACAGACTGCGTAAAATCATAGTTCCTGCATGGTGAATCATTTAATTGTTACAATACACCACACATTGGTAAATATGAAAGAAGTTTTATAGAAAATTTCGAGAAAATCTGTCTTGAAGCGGTTTACAATAGCGCTGCCTTAATGTCACGGACACGAGGCATGTGAAACTAACAAGTGTTGCCCTCAAACGTCACATCCTCATTGAAGAAATTACTGCTCGTAAGGCATTGTTTGTGTTGTAATTAATCTCAACAGACTCGCTCATCTTCGGTGAAATTAATAACTACGTAGACCCATGTATCATTAATTTTTAAATTTTCGTTCTATAGTCGATATAATGAGCAACAAAACTACAAAAAAAAATTTCAATTTCGTTTCGCAAACATTTTGGAAAACTAGTTGAAAATTTATTAATTTTTCAATCAATTCGTTGAGAGTGGTCAATGAAACAATGTAACAAACAAATAAGCAACTCTTTTATAAATTAAGAGGTATCAACGAAACAACGTAATAAAATGATAAACAACCCTTTTATAAATTAAGCGAGTGGTTCTAAGACGCCACTTTGTGTATCAAACATTAGTGCTGTTATCTACTGCCCATACGTAATTTGATTTCGAAGTCAATTTTTTTAATACCTCTTGCAATATTGGACATCTGAAAAAAAAGATTTGATTGATGAAAATACACACTAAAGTCGTAATAATTTTGTTTAAATGGGCCAGTGATAACGTATTGGTGTTTATATGTATATTTGTGTATTCATTATTGAAAATAAAGAAGATTTACCTGGAGGAGTATTTTCGACGATCCAATCGAGAGAGTTTGCTAAACGGACATTTGTTGACAACCTCGAATCAACGTCAGAAACCGACCTCGTGATACCAATGAGGAATGCTCGAGGAGGATATTCTCGGAACAACAGTAACGGGCCGCCGGTATCGTACTGAAACTTCAAATAATTTAATTTTCAATTTACTTAAAAATGTGTCATGCCAAGTTTCATTTCAGATCATGTAATACCGTAACGAAATCGATGGAAAAGAGAACATTGACAAATTAATGAAGATAAACAATGAAAATTTAGATTCAACTTTTTGTGTCTTTGAATCTTTCAGAAGAGTTTTAATTCGATACGGAATTTCGGGTCTTGAGCTATGAAAACCACCTAATTATCTAATTACCATGGGTGATTCTTTGTCATCTGGCTTGGTGCATATCAATTGATCATCCATGTTTTTGTGTCCGCAATTTTTCATAGGTAAGACGGTAAGGTTTGTTTTTAGTAGGTTTTTCTGTTGAAGCGTCGCATCCGTGAAATCATAACCTGTTAAAAAATTATTTTTAATTAAAAATATAAGTAAATAGTTTAGTTAAGGAGGTTCTATAAGGAGCTTTACACGTTAAAATTATTTTCCATTATTTTTTGATGAAATTTGATATATAGATAAATAGATACAATACGCGACCTGTGGCGAAATTTGAACGAGATTGACCGTCTACAAGTTAAGTCATTTAATTTTGAAAATCGCATTTTTTTGTAATGTCTCATAAGAGCCCGTGTTAAAAAGTGAATTTTTTAGAATTAATATCTCGAAATCTAAACGGTGAAAATTCTGCAAATTGTGCACACTTTCTAATATCGGTTCAAATGATGCACAGTCAAATTTTCAACAAATTATAATGGAAACAATTTTGCTTAATGAAATTAGCCTATAATTCACACCCTGAGTTGCTGTTTTGACTTGCAAGTATCGATAGAACCTCCTTAAATAAGCATTTTCAAAAAAGAAGTCACCATAATGTTTAAACATAAATTTATAATCAATAATAATGACTAGAAAACTGTTAATAAATTATTTTTGATTGTGTAAAATTGAATGCGGTATAATTTAGTATAATTTTTTAATTTTGGTAATGCACGAACCAAGAGCTTCAGCCCGACTGGAGAAGTAATAATTTTGATGTGGTGGAAAGAATGGAAGACAAGCAGCGAAGGCAAAATCGTGAAACGCTATTGATCCTTCGACAGTGATAAGTGCTAAGTTATCATTTTCATGTTTTATATTTTTAATTTTGTAAGATATTTCCTCTGGTGCTCCAACAGCTGTAACAAAGAACAATTTATAAATAATGCTTTACTAATTGTTTTCTAAAGGATTTTCGATTTTTCTCCCAAAGAATGACCAATTGTTATTAAAATTTGCAAATTATTTTTCAGTGGATTTTATTACAAAATGTTCCACGACATAACACAATTTGTGTTTTTTTTTCAATTTATCGAAATAATTTTAATTATTTCGCGAATTAATATTCGCCAATAAAATCCCGACAATTTTCGAGATTTTATTGGCGAGTTAATTATAATTAACAAGATAATAAATTGAATAAGATAACAAGTTGAATAGAATATTTTTTATATTCAACATTTTTTAAATTTAAATTTAGCATACGATGATATGAATAAAATTTCCATAAAAAGAGCAATATATAAAATTTAGATATTTTGTAATATCTTTTGAAGCGTGAAATCAAATCGTTTTTTTTTTAATTTAGAAAATAATTTTTTGACATATTGGGAAACAATACACGCCCCAAACAAAATGAACACAAATTCTTATGTTCAAGCAAGGATTCATTTAATTTCGGAAGAAATTTACTAGTATCATTATGTTCTTTAAACTAATAAGTAAATTAATTAATGGATAAATAAATTATCATATTTTAGAGTGCTTTCTTTATCGAAATACCTGTTACCACATAGAGGTCCGTAGAACGTGCGGTTAATATGCAAGGGACCCTGGTTAATAGTTGCTTTTCGCTGATAATCGATGCACTGCACAATGGTTCATTATTTGATCTATCTACCACTAATGCGAACGTAGCGAATTCTTGCTTCTTCGCTAAATCACCACTGTGGACTTGCCCCTGAAATGATGTATTCATTGGATTATTAGAATTTTGCTCATACTTAGAAATACTCAATTCAATTATCAACGTATAACTATTTTTTCCTTAAACTTTATCATTACTGTATATTTTTTAAAATAATTTCTTCATTTTATCAATACTCATTAGATTTTTGAAATTTCTGTCCAAATCAAGAAGACTTACCGACGGTGGCTTTCCACAATCACATTCCAGTTGCATTGTTTGGATCACGGAGTAAAAAGAGCCCATTTCGTTTCCATCGTTTACCAATACGATGGCCAATTTTTCTCCAAAATTTAACGGCAAGGAATACTCGTTTACTGTCGTATAATTTTCGGTGTCAACGCTAAAGCCATTTTCGCCTCGTACGGACTAGAGAAAAAAAGATCACATAATGTTATTAAAGTAAATAATAAATAAATATTCAATCGAATTTTTAATAACTTGCATCAAGATATCAAAGTGCTATAATTTCATTTAAATCAAGAGTAAAAAACAGAAAAAAATAATTTCTATATGGAAATAAATTATTTTTCCATAATATGGTCATTAAAAAAAAGGATCGGAGATTGAATGATTCTTGAAAAAAACTTACCCAATGTATGTTCGAATTTGGTTTATGCACCAGCATCGGAGCGGAGCTCTGATATATTAAGGTACACATTTCACGTGCTCCAAGTGTCACTGAAACTTCCGTCATACTATTCGGATTCAATATTAACCAGTCATTAAGACATTTTGGAATTTTCGGAGGCTGAGGTGTACTTGGTACGGGCCTAGGTCTAAAAGGCGGTGGTTGAGATGGACCTGGTGCGGGTCTAGGTCCAGAATGCGGTGGCCGGGTTGGATCTGGTACGGGCCGAGGTCCAAAATGCGGTGGCCGGGGTGGATCTGGTAAGGGCCGAGGTCTAGAATGCGGTGGCCGGGGTGGAGCTGTTGGGTTTGGGTGTCGATTCCACCCATCGTGACCGAACCAATCGGACCATTTTGAATCCCAATCGGACCATTTTGAATCCCAATCGGACCATTTTGAATCCCAATCGTACCATTTTGAATCCCAATTGTACCATTTTGGATCCCAATCGGACGATTTTGAATCCCAATCAAACCATCGTTTTTGGTGATGATTATGCCTAAATTGTGGAGACCAAGATCGGTGATGATTGTGCCCGGATCGGTGTTGTGGATGCCTATGATGATGTCCCCAGCGGCAATCTCCATGAGCTTGTGCGATTGAAATCGACGAAATCACCAATAAAAGTAAAAACGCTGAAAGAGAAAGGAAGATCAAATACATATACAGATGGCCAATGTTTTAATTTCTCTAATTTAAAAAAAGTGGAGAATTTCGTAGATTCGATTTTTATTTCTGTGACGCAAGTGAAGATGATGAGTTTTTAATGCAATTGGTATTAGGAAATTCGTATAGAAGTAAAAGTTCCTTTTTATTTTATTTATTCTAATACACAATTCGTAAAATTTTTTTTTGTTGATAAAAAATTATAAAAATAAGAATTTGAATAAGGGATGGCCGTTTAATTTTCATTTTTCCATTCCATTTTTATTTTTGCTACATCGTTCCTTTTAGCAAGGACGTAAAAATAAAACAAAAAGTTTTACTCACTTGAAACTCAAGTTTTCTTCCAAATTACAAAAAAAACTTACCCAACATCTTAAAAGAATGACGTCGATGATCTTTCCAATTACCGTTCTCTTACGCACTGAATTAATTTTTGTCACTTGGCTCGAATATATATACGCCACTCGCGATATTGAGGTAACTGTCAAAATCGTTAAGAATAATAATTTATTTCTATTTGACAAATATTGAGCATTGAGCTATGATATCGATCACCTCAAGGTTTTGAAAAATAATATATTCCAACGAGGAAAAATTAAAAAATTTCTCAATAATGATTCATTTCCCAATATCTTCTAAAAAAAACCCAACAGATAACATCCAATTTTTAGTAGCTATTCAGTGTTGTAGATACTAACTTCAATTCAATACAAGAAGCATAGCACATGTATAAATAATTATATCAAAGCTATATTGTTATACACGAAAGGACCCTTCCAAGGGTGAACCTCTTGAATTTGCAATTGCCCACTCGTGATGCTGATTAGTTTATTATTAAAAATCACGATTCACAATCAAATTCTTGTTTTAAAAAAATATCATCACAATGTTATTGACGGCTGTAAATTGAGTAATTCGATAGTTGAGAAATATGTTTTCTTCAATTTTTTTATGCAATTTTTGCTATTTTTGGAGAATTACACGTGTGGAAGAAAAGCTCATTTCAATTAAAAATTTAATATCAGTCTACTTATTTCGCAACATTTTAAATATTAATCATGTAAACTTCCGATATTCAGAGACTTATCAATAAAGTTGGAAAGCGTTATATCCAAATTATTGGATTTCACAATGTTGAAACAGCAAACATTTGATGGTAAATATAAAATATTCATGTAAAGTCGAAATATCGTCAGCTGTAGGAATATATAGTTTTTAAATTTAATGTCGAATTGATGTGTTCGTCTGATAACGTTATTCAAAGTCATTTATAATTAGCAATTATTTTTCAACGATATAAAAGCGTAATGTTTTTAAAGTGAACACAGAAAAAATTGTGTAATTTTCAATGTTTCGATCCATGCTCAATCTCATCTCCTCAATGTAGCTCATAAATGCATTTTCATCTAAGTTTTCCATCAGAGTACTCAGAGTACGATAATGTTTGAGAATAAAATTTCGAAAAAAATACTTGCCGAGATACATTTAGTAATAAACTCGGCAAGTATTTTTTTTTTGAATTTTTATTCTCTAATATTATCGTACTTTGATAGAATTTTTATATATTTATAAACTCATTGATATATTTTTTAAATAATTTTAATTATTTATTTACCATAATGCTATGGAAAAATGTACTTGCCTCCTTTTTTACACTATCTTGATGGTGTTTTTGCGAGTATAATGATATTTTGAAAATTCGAAATAAATTCCGTATCCATGCAGAAGTCATATAGTTTGCAAAAAATTCAAAATTTATTTTACAATTTGAAAATAAAAACACAAATTCATTTTTTCAATGAAATTTCAATTTTTCGATATTTCTTTCACTCGCAAAGTTTGCAACAGAGAGAAGGAAAACGATAGCAAACGGCCCCGTCGATAATTTATCATCCACTATTGTTTTTATTATCAGCATACAACAATCGTTGCACTGTCAGTCGATAATTTTTCGACTGTAGATAAAAGAATATTCCAAATATTCTACACCTGAATTCTCATTAATTACAGATAACGTTAGTGTCGGGTACGATTCAATTGAAGGGTACGTGCTCGGATGACATATAATTCCTCCATGGTTACAAGTCCTCGCACGCTCTGGAGTTTCTATAGACGAAACAAAAATGAATTACGCGATAAGAAATTTCTCAGAACATAACATCAGCACGTCACTACTGAAAAGCTGACGTGCGGCAGTATTTATCATACACCTTTCAATTTTATCTTACGTTGGGAAAAAATGTATTCGCAAATTGATAGATTATGAAATTCCATGAATCAGAATAAGGAAAGAAAAATACGATTGAGGAAAATACGTGTAGTTTATTTGGCAACTTGGAAAGAACAAACTTTGAATGTTTTTATAAATAACGACGGTTGCTAGGAGAAAATACATTTTGACATTTCAATATAAAGATATAACATTCTTTTTTTCCAACAAAAATTATGTGAAGTATTTTTATCAAAATTTTGGATTTTACGTATCGAGTTAATGAATACGTATTTTTGCGCAAGCTTTTGTAAACGAAAAGTTAAAATGCGATGGGTATAGAGTCTTGTTTTGAAGCGTTCAGCTTCCACTATCGTTTCCCATCATCTCCACGAGGTCGTTTGAACAAAATACCAGCTCAAAAAGAAACCTCAGCAAAGTGCGTAAAAAAAACTCGGATGCGAAAAGTTCGACAGCCATGGGCTGAAAATTTCGATGAAATTAATAATTTTACCATTAACTTGAACGCCTTAGACACAAGCAATTGCGATTTTTTTATACGAAAGAGAACAATTTAAAAAAATTATCCGTGTTCTTAAATTTTCGAAACATTCTTGTACAATTTAAATAAAAATGAATATTTGTTTTGGACTATAACAAAAGCGCTTGTTTTCGTGAGTGCATTGAGAGTCACGGTCTTTCGGCCGATTTTGATAATTTTTTTATTATTGATTTTTTTTTGATAATGTAAGTAGTTGCCTCGAGTCTCTGCCACGACTCTTGATCGAACAAATTTAATCTTCGTTGTCTTTGAAGAATTTTTTCGAATCGTTTGGGGAAATTCGAGTTTTTGAAGACGTCAAACGGATTTTTGACGTTATACAGGAAAGAATTGTCTCCCAAATGCCCGATAACGATGCTTTGTTTGATTATCCAAAATAAAAAATTATAATTCTGGAATTTTTCAATTCAGTAAAAACACGATGAATAAATGTCTTGAGATATAAAATTCTTCTACGGCTGTATGCCATATTCTCATTTTTTCCCTATTTGCATTCCAATTACCACTCGATTTATTATTATTACATTATTCACTAAGATGAATGATAAGATTGCTTCATTTTTCCAAGGCGAAATAAACGTACCATCAATGCTTATCATTTGAGGCTATATTTTTATTCCAATCGCAAAAAAAATGACAGATAAGTTATTCGTACGTAGTATCGAAGAAACGTTCCTTTGGGTAATCGCCAATAGTCCATCCATTTCAACTCCATCTTCGATCGTGTTACCATGTCTTGCAATAAGTGACACCTGAAATTTTTTCAACGAATAAGCTGTAGGTTGAATGATTTCTTTTTTCAATTGAAATGGAATATTGTGGGAAAAATCATGTCGATCGATACGCGCATTTTACTCTTGTAATGGAAAACATTTACCTTGAGGAGTATTTTGTTCAATCCAGTTGAGGAAAGGACCTACGCGGGTATTCGTGGCTGGTGTGCTACCGTCGCATGAACCGGAACCTGCACTCACGAGACCGATGAGATAACGTCGAGCAGGACTACCGTTTGTCAACAACAACGGACCGCCACTATCATGCTGAAATTTTACACAATTCAATTTCAGATTGGAATCAATAAAAAATCATTTTAATAAAATATTTTAGAAAGAGAGATCAAATATTGATGATAATTATTTTCTCATGATTGGTTTTCTGCTCAAACGTGGTTGAATTTTTTTTCGAAAATGAAGGGCGTGGAAAAATATAATCTAATTACCGTGCACGAATCTTTGCCGACCGTTTGTGTGCACATAAATCTATGATCCGTTTGACCAGGTGCAAAACCGCATCTTGACATATTTACGACAGAGATGGTCGCTTTCCGCAAATTTTGCGAAGGTCCCATCCAGACGTCCGTGGATCCGTAACCTGTTCGATGAATAAATCATATGCAGATGAACAAAAATTAATATTCAGGAATAATTGATTACAAATACAATGATAATGTAAACGGCCATTAATCATTGATAAAAGAATACTGAATGTAAAAATCTACCATTTCTAATGGTTTTACAATTTAATCGGGATGTTTAGGTATCATTTTTGAGCGTCCCAATAAACTGACCGAGAATATCGACGGATTTGGATACGAAGGCCCGCTTTGGTTGACAGAATGGAAGACAAGCAGGTCCAGCTAAGTTGCTAAACTGTATGTATCCTTTGACCGTAACAAGTGCTATATCATTGATGCCTGTGTCGTGATTGTATTCATTATGCTTTATAATTCTCTCAATTTCATACAATCGTGGACTTGAAGATCCGAGAGCTGAAAAAAAAATCAATTTTCGAAATATTTTTCAGCGTAATCCATCAAGGCGTTATGCATAAAAAAATGTAACGATAGTTTCTACTCTCAATAAGTACACTGGAAAAGTTGAAAAAAGGTGGTAAGTTTGTTACAAAAAGACAATGCATGGATTGTATTAAAAAATGAAATGATGGGACTTTTTTGTTGAATAGAGATTAGAGTATGTAAAGATGTCGAAAAAAGTCTCAGGGATTTGTGTTCCCAAATTGAGGTTCATCAGTACTCGATGAAAGTGACCAGAATTTTGCAAGAACTTGAAAATTTTTAAATTTTAAATCGCCTCCAGAAAATGTGTGTATCTCAGGATTCAACCTCTAAATTCTAGTTCCTTTTCTAAAAAAATGCATGCTTGTTACCCATTTGAAAAAGTTTCAGGAATTCTTTAACGAAATTAAAGAATGGTGCAATAAAAATTGATTTGATTTTGAAATCCAAATGATTTATTCGAACGCAGTATTGCCTGAACAGTATAAAAATGAATAGTTTGAAATAACCGACAGTCGTAGGCCCGTGGTCGATGTGGAGTTTCGGCGGTCCCACAAGTTAAGCTGCATTGGGCGTGGCCAATACTTGGATGGGTGACCGCTCAACTTTGATCGGCTAACGGGTCAGCGCTGAGAGGGAGGTGGTTTTTTCTGGGTTTTTCGAGGTTTGATAACTTCGGAAAATCCAGAAAGAACGTCACCGAATGTATCGGCGCGGGTTTTTTGGAGTTTTCCCGTGCCCATGTGCAAACATGTGCGAATGCGATACAGGTTAGGACTGAAGTCGGCTGCAGACGCAATTGACGGGGAAATAGAGGGAAAAAGGAAAAATGCTGGAATGAACCATGGCATAGACGGTTCTGAATGGAAGGGGAATATCGTGATTAAAGCTAGAAGCTGTAC
>JAPYYX010005176.1:0-12306 GCA_030522605.1 Cremastinae sp. B BG-2022a
TTGAGAAAAAATGACATTTATATAATGAGTTTTTGCACTTAACACTGTCAGTTCATTAAAAAATAAATAACTTGTATACTGTTTCTGAAAATCAATATATTAATTGCATGCTTGTCAACGTAAAAAACTATTTTATCTTCTATTTTGATAGTAATTGCAAAAAGTTTGTCTTTTTTTATTTTTAGGTTAATACATCATAGTGAAAAACGGCGGTGCATATTATATATTAAGATAAACATCGAGCAATTACTGCAGTGGAAAGATTAATAAATTTTATTTTTTTCACTAAAACGCTGGTCATTTTTGAATTTCAATATTATTTCATAAATTATTTTCGTTGTCACAAAATTATTTTGATCTTAATTTTTCCTAAATATGTATAATATGTCAAGAAAACATACTTACCTCGTACCATATTGATGCTCTTTTTTGACTTTTCATTTTCATTTAAATTAAAGAAAATTTAATTTTAATTATTTAATTATTTAAATTAAGTTTTAAGCTTTTAAATTATACCGAAAGATAAAAATTAGAAAGGTAGTAAAATTATATCCTTGAAGTATAAATTACAGATTGAGAGATTTTGTTCAGTTGTTAGGCACTGAAAAGACCACGTACCATAAAAAATTTTAATGTCAATGAAAAACTACAAATTTATTAGTTAAATAATTTTTTTTAAATTGACGATAACGGAAGTTTCTGGACCATTTCTTCAATCACCCAAATTGTCTTAGAAATAATAAGAATTATAAAAAAAGTAAAAACTTTCAACTGAATTACGACTACAACTCCAAATCAGCACGTACTTTTGAGCTATTATGGCGAAGTTGCTTTGAAGCAAAAAAAAATTGATGAGAACGAAGACTCGATTCCCACGATGATATTTACTCGATGAAATAATTGCTTGACTGTCTTCAATAGAAATTAAATTTTTTGCTCAGTTTTAGATAGAAACAATTACAAAAAGATTGAAGTGGATGAAATGAGTTAAGCACATCACATGGCAAGGCTCTAGATTTTTCGTAGCAAAAAATGGCGAATTATGTTTGACTTTGCTAATAATTATATTTAAGTTTCAATTTCGTTCATTTATCGTAAAAAAATAATTCTTACATTTAAAAAAAAAAAATTAGCAACCACGACGTGCTTAATTTTGAAATTTTCATATTTTATAATCTCAATAATTTTGATGAATTTCAATGAATAAAAAAAATCGATTGTTAAAAACGTTTTTTAATTGTCCATACATTTTTTTAAATCTATTTTTAAAAATCAATTCGTACATTTAATAATAAAAAACATCAGCAACAGCGATATACTTAATTTGATTTTTTCTTATAGTTTCAATCATTTCGATCCAATTCAATAAAAAAATTCTGAATCCAAATTTTTTTATCGAAAATCGAATCGAAATTTCTCAAATGACGTATTGCAATTTTTTTTTAATTCCTCGCCCGGAATCATCCGCGGCATTTAAACGCGCACTCGCGACACTCTAAATTGGTTTCTGTCAATTTCTTGTAGAAAAAGTAGTGGCATCCGGCGCGCGCCGCGGTGAGGTCAATCCGTGGCGACCCCGTATCCTGGGTCTTGGACCCTTTTGCTCTTTCTTCATTCTGTGGCCTTCCTCTGGCCCGAGATGCGTCGCTTCTTGCGTTATTGGCGAGTCCGCGGGTCAAACTCTTGACTCGAACTCCCGACCACGAACAGCTGCCCCCAACTCGTCTTCTTTCTCCTTCTCTGTGTTTTTTCTCTTGTTCTTCATCTTTTTTGTCTTTCGACTCTCTCTCTCTCTTCTCTTTTTTTCTTCTATTCTTTTTTTTACTCCTCATTTACTCTCTTACCATTTTTACTCTTCATTCTAGCGACTCGAATGTGTACACACGAGTAGTACAAATTAGTTTCATTCATGGATCTCATTCATTCGTGTTTTTCTTCCTTCTCATTTTTTATTGTCTCCTTATTGTCTTATCAACCATTTGAGGAGAATGTGAAGCTCAGCAGAAAATAAGCTTAACAATAAAAGTGAATTGGGGATTTAAATTGTAAATTAAAAATATTTCAATGCAAATGGCAACAAAATTTAAAAACCGTATCTACTGAATTTAGCTCAAATTTTTAAATCATTTTAATCTGAGTGATCTCTAGTGTAATTTAAAATTAAAAAAAATTTAAATAAAAAATCCAAATAATAAAATAAATAAATATTAATAAATTTACGAAAATGTTTGATAAGAAATTTATGTAGTTTTAACAAAAATTAATTTATAAAAATGTATTGACTGTAAAATAATAAAATTTTTATTCATTCGTTATCAACATGATTGTCGGTGGGTACGAAAACAATACTTGATTACTATTTAAGATTAATGTATCATCACTGAGTGTATATTTATTGTAACTATGACGTGTACGGTGACTCGAATCGTGAATGATCCACAGATCCAGCATGAATTAAATGGTGTCAAGGCTGTTGAATCGTTTCGCACGTATATACACTGCATATAGTTTCATCTTCTTCTTTTATCGTCCAATTGTATCCTCATTTATCAATGAACATATATTTCGATGCCAACGATAAATATTTTAATAAATATTGATATTGATAATTTAAATATGTACTTAAAAAAATTTTTTTTTAATGATAAATTTAACCTGTTTGTTAAATTTTTTAAATTAAAAAAAAAAATTTTAAACAATTTTTTAAATATCTTTCGTCAAAACCAAAATAAAATTTAAAAAATTATTTTTATACAGCTTCGCCTATAACAAAACGAATCAAATAATTAAATAAAATCAAAATAAAGTGAATAACGAAACTCTCTGAATTAAAAGAAACGTTCATTGAAAAAATTTTGTAAGTGGGAATTAGCGAGCAATTTGACGAGAACGCGCATTAAAAATGCTCTTTTTTTTCTCCGTACCCACAGGGTACAAGACTACTCACAGATTAATGAACGTGAAGAAAATGAAAATATACGTAATAGTTGTTGAGAATACAAGTAAAGTTCTGTTCTAAAAAAATGGTCCAAGTCCTTATTCTTTTTTTTTCATGCGATAACCCGTTGGCCATTTTAACATCGTCGCACACACGGAACGAATACACGCACACAAAAACGCTCGAGAGTGGGCAGAAACGTTCGCACATGCGAAAACACAAAAAGGAACACACGAGACGAGTTTTTAAAACAAATAAATGGGGCGAGGGTCAGGAACTACAAAGATTTCGAGAACAAATACGGGAGAATTGCTTTTTAAGGGTGAGAGAAAAGAGGAGAGTGTGTGAGAGAGAGCAAGAGAGAGAGAGAGAGAGGGAAGGGAGAAAAGTTGAGAGAAAAAAAAAGACGAGAAACGAGCTTGCACGAGTTTTGAAC
Source organism: Cremastinae sp. B BG-2022a (assembly GCA_030522605.1). NCBI lineage: Eukaryota > Metazoa > Arthropoda > Insecta > Hymenoptera > Ichneumonidae > Cremastinae sp. B BG-2022a. Next base: position 3,375 of record JAPYYX010005176.1, read on the forward strand.
TGCTCAGCCAAATGGCAATAATTCGAACGATCGAGATCCGTCGATCAGCGAAATTCACAAGAGACGAGAGCGAGATTTCAAATGTTTCGAGACGTGGATTTATTTTTCCTTATTTCGTCCTTCGAGGGCTATCGAACTTGAGACCAAAAAGCCCCACAGCTGCCCGGTTGCACCACTTTTTTTTCTTTTTGTTTCTCGTACGCGCAAACAGCCTCGTTAATCTCTCGATCTTGGGATTTTCGAAGCTCAAATTGCTATTATATAAATATAATAATAGATGTCTCGGTAATTGCTTGGTCGGATCGGTTTTTTTTTCTTAATATGTAACATACCCTAGAAATTGATTAATAAATTTTTTTTGTATTATTAAAATAGTTTTCAAGTTCACGAAATTTTGAAGAGAAATGTTTTTTTTTCTAATATTCTCATCGTGCAGGAAACATTCTAGAAATAATACAAAAAATATTCTCATATGTTGAAAAAAATTATACAAATTTTACAATATTGAGGTTGATCGAACGTTAGGTGATCAAAAGAACCAATCATAATATCACCTCGGAGTGAATAAACAAATATTTTTTAGCGGCTTCACTTTCCGGCTTCAATGAGTTTTTTAATATAGGATTAATTTCCAGTGAAATATTTAAAAGTGTATAAACCATTATTGTTCCTGTGATCCAAGAAGTAAGAAATTAATTTTTTCGAAAATTTTCTACACGGAGTGTCATTTCACTAGTGAGCACCTCATTAACCTCTCCTTAAATACTATAAATACTATAAATACTATAAATCCCTACTAATAAAATAAAAAATACCATAAATCCCTTATTTTCCATTTTTTATTTTCGTTTTGATAAAATCTGCACAATTCTATGAATAAAATTAAAAATTTTAAATGAAAATAAATAAATAAAATTCTAAATAAATAAAAAAAATTCTAAATAAAAATTCTAAATGAAAATAAAAATTATATATACAAACTTTTGTCTTGCATAATTTTAAATTTTGCGAAAGAATTTTTTCTTCGTCGAAAGTCCCAATTTGGAGTACGCGCGAGTGTATACACATGATTCGTATATACTTGCGGAGATGGGAGATGGTGGGTGGCACGCGCCCGATGCCGTAACTTCAATATAAATGGTTGACGGGTGCTGGTGGCGGGAGTTGGCCGACGAGAACGGTGTAACACGAGACAGACCGGAAGGGACGTCTGCCGAGTGTCACCCGTTCGTGAGTATCCCGACGCGTAACGCGCATGAGCCTCCTTCCTGCGAATAAAACGAACTTCTCGTTTGTTCGCCCGATTTTCTCCCCTCCCTGTCGCAATTTCTTTTTTATTTTCTGATTCCATGTCAGAATTCGCACGTGCCGGAGATATCGTATCTCGTATCCATCAGCTCCGAGATAAAAAAACACGAGAAAGTCGTTTTTGAAAATGAACGATTCTTCCTGAAGATTTTATCGGAACAAGATATTAGAAAAAAAATTTTATCTGTGAGATAGTTTACAATTTTGGTTTTAAAAAATAGTAAAAAAATGTAATTTAATCATTGAATACAAAAATTAAATAAGAGAAAAAGAATTTTCAATGAGATCCTATCAATGATTCTCTTATCATACTAATGAAACCTGAGTATCAAAAGTTCAAGAGTGAAGAAAAAATCTTAAAGATTTTATCGGAAAGAAATCGAAAAAAATTTTTAGTGTTTTTGTTATAGTTTTAAATTTTGGTCAGAAAAAATACTAAAAATGATAATTTAACGATTGAATATCAAAAATATAATAAACACAAAAAAAATTTTTAGGACTTTGTAACAATTTTCAATTTTAGTCATAAAAAATAGTAAAACATGTGATTTAATTGTACACAAAAATGTAATAAATTTGAATATATTTAACATCAAATTTAACGAAAAATAATTTCAAATATGATTCTGTTGATCATTTTCTTATTACATTGATGAAACCTGAGTATGAGAAGTCCAAGAGTACCAAAAGTTGGTACAATAGTCATTAAATCTTCCCCCATTTTTTTCTACTGATAGGATAGTGTGCTAGGCAGTGGCTAAGTAGGAAATGTCCCTCAATGCGAGCCCTGCGGTGGGTCCTCGTTCTCAGAAAGCGCTGAGAGCCTGGAGTGAAAAAATGAAAGGAGAAATAAAAGGGCAGATAGGCCAATCGAGATGCTGGACACTCGTAATAATCGAGCCGGGAACCGAATATCTTCGCACAGATTAACCGTCTGGTCACAATCAATAAAAAATTTCATTTATTTTTTCACAAATATAAAAAATCCTCAAAAGAAAAATCCGGCTTAATTTAAATGATATCGAGATATCCATAAATTATTTATTTTTCAGAAAAATACAAAATATTTTAGTTTTTTATAATTTATTGAAAAGAGGCAAAAATATGAAAAAACATAAAAGTTAAAGAGAGGAAAAATTGAACAAAGCGGTGTCTTCGGATCGTCTGTAAGTTCGTAATAGGACTCGCACGCGTCTCGATCACGAGATTCTTAAAAGAAAAGAATCCTTTAAAGAAAAATCGAGCTCAATTTATATCATACCGAAATCTAAATAATTTATTTTTCAGAAAAATACAAAATATTTTTAAATATTTAGGGTAGGGGAGGGGGCAAAATTGGGTTCTTAAGAAAAATTTCCGATTCCAAGGGTTTAAATATGCTGATTTTTTTGTTTTTTAATCACAATTTAAGGAAATCAATTAAATTTTCAGCTGAAATAAAATTTTCATGAGAAAAACAATTTTTTTAGCGGTCAAAATGGGATACTTCTCCAAAAAGTACGAAACAATTTTTTTTTTTCATAATTTGTTTGGTTATTATTAGCTTTGACGTCTTATTTCAAGTAATTAATTGATGATTGATTTTAATTTTTGTTTAAATGTGTCATTACCAAAGAAAAGGTTCTTAGCAAATAAAATACTATTTAATATTAAATTTTATCAATTTTTAAAATATTGTAAATTTTCATCAAATTTTTGGGGTACCCCATTTTGATTTTAATATGAAAAAAAATTATACAATTTTTATAATTTATTGAATAAAGCCAAAATTAAGAAAAAAAACGTAAAAGTTAAAGAGAGGAAAAATTGAGCAAAGCGGTGTCTTCGGATCGTCTGCAAGTTCGTAAATGGGACTCGCACGCGTCTCGATCACGAGATTCCCGGTATCTCGCGGGCGTATTAAAAGAAGCGTGTTTGGTTAAGCAGGAAGTTGACGGTAACCTCCGGTTTGTCGTTGAGGAATATTTTTTTTTATCAAGACGCTTGGCTTGCGTTCGAATGGAGGACACGAACGCCCTCGTAAAAAAATTGAACCAGAGTAAATTGATGTGTGCGCGCACACGCACGAAAAAAATTATCCCCGCGTCCGTTGGTCTCGAAAGTTCGGCCAATACCACCCACGGGCACTTTTATTTCTCGCTTGTCCTCCAGACTATTCCTCGACCCTTTTTTTCGACGATTATTCGCTCCGTACTCCTCGCTATGATCTTCGATAATTGCTCTCTCGTTCGTCGCAGCAAAAATTCGTGAGAAAATTGTTCAGTGAACTCGAAATGTACATGCGAATCCTTCGCAATTGTATTAATTGTGATTACGATCCCCGACGAATTGTATCATGATATTTCCTTTAAGGGAAAAAAAATAATTATAAAAATAGAAATATAAATTCGACGTGTTCAACCCTCAAAAATGAGTTCGTAGTTAAATGACTATTATTTAATATTAGTTAATATTAGTTATTAATTAAATGACGATTATTTTCTTATTTTTTAGGTCACAGGAAAAATAATGGTTTCTACATTTTGAAATTTATCACTGAAAATTACTGTCAAAAAATTATGAGGAGAATAATAATTAAGATGAAGTTGGTCAATTGACTTCGCCATAATCAGCTGATTTCATTCATGACGTCGACAGTTGCGAGAGATATTCACGTTTTTTCGTATTAAATTGCACTTTTTTTCAAAAAATAGTACGTTAATATGAATTTTTTGAGACTATAAAGGAATCTTCAATATTTTATTTAGGAGATGATCGAACAATTTCATACCTGTCTCTTCGTTAAATACACTGAATTTTTAGGTACACAAGGACATCATCACAACGTCATAAGATTCTGTACAAAATTCATTGAGTTTGACAGGTCATTGAGTTACATTTATCTTTTTTTTGAAATGTCCAGTGTGATCGAAATTAATTTTTAACTTTTCTATTTTTCGAATTTAAATTGAATTAAAAAATTTTTTAATTCAAAGATTAAAAAAAAATTGCAAATTCGGATTTTTATCTGCTAATATCACTTATATTGATCTTTTTTTCAAAATGTCCAGTTTGACTGAAATTAATTTGTAATTTTTCTATTTTTCGAATTTAAATTAATTTCAAAAATTTTTTGAATTAAAGATTTAAAAAATATTTCAAATTCGGATTTTTATCTGTTAACGTCGACGTTCGATCAACCTCCTCAAGCTTGAATAAAATTATAAAAAAGACTTTAAATAGAATACGAAGGATATATGATGGTCGGCATTTTTCATTCATGCCCCAAAAAAATACACACGCCGCCACAAACGTAAGCCGAATAACATTTTAATTCGTATATTGGCCTAGATCCGCGTAGCATTAGCCGGAACTGCATCACTTTCGAGTATGGAGTGTGAAGAGCGCTCTCGTCTGTAAATTACACAAATACTAAGCCCGCTTACTAAATGCATGTGTGCATTATACATACATATATATATAAATAATCGTCGGAAAAAATCTTTCTCTCTCGTCGCACAGAAGACCCGTATCTCCGGGCAACAAAAGTGTTAAACGAGTGAATGAATCGACTACCGAGCCAACGGATGAATGAACCAGAGCCGGGAGAAAAAGTCTCATAGTAATAATAAAAATAATCGTAATAAGAAAATAAGGGAAAGGAAGCGGAAAAGATAAAAAGAACTTAAATTTCGTTCTCTGTCTTTCTTCATCGTTCTTTTTTTCAAATTTGTCGGATTTTGTGAATGAATATAGTAGGAAATAGTAACAGTGATGGTAGAGAAAGAAAATAGAGGAAATATGTGAATGAATAAATATTTCTTTCAGTATAGTGATATTTTTCATTAGTTTTGTCTCATTCAATTTTTTTAGTTATAATAAAATTATCGTCATTTTCTACTATTTTTATTGTCAATTTTTTTAGTTGGGAGAAAAAGTTTTATAGTAATAATGAAAATAATCGTAATAAGAAAATAAAGGGAAAGGAAGCGGAAAAGATAAAACGAGCTTCAAATTCGTTCTGTGTCTCTCTTCATCGTTCTTTTTTTCAAATACGTCGTATTTGTGAATGAATATAGTAAGAAATAGTAACGATGATGGTAGAGAGAAAATAGAAGAAAGATGTGCATATTTCTTTCAGTAATGAAATTGTTCATTAGTTTTGTCTCATTCAATTTTTTTAGTTGTACAAAAATTATTGTCTTTTTCTACTATTTTTATCGAAAAATGGCTATAAAATTGACTTTGTAAAAAAAAATACAGAATGGAGAAAAAGAAAGTATAAAGATGACGAGAGAAATGTTTCGTCACTCGCGCACGCACTTGCCGCGATCTTGAATGGCTTCAATTAGCGTTCGTTGGACTCATCTAATTGTTTCTTGGGAAGGAGCGAAAAAGCTCGTCCAAACGCGATTCTCCGTTTTTCGATTCTTATTCATTCGTTGTCTCCTTCCTAATTTTTTTTTATTGTCTCGGCGATTACGTCGTGATGATTTCTGTGTTTCCGGTCGAAATCCATAAAATCTGACTTCCTCTTCTCGTGCCAAAGTGAGTCAGTAATTGGAATGAATAATATGTCAATCGATGAATCAGAAAATACTCGAAAATGTTCTCAGACTTTCCAATTTGAAAAAATGAAAACAAGAAAAAATAATTGTTAATAATAATTTCAAAAATAATAATTATATATTTATTTAAATACAAGATTAAAAATGTATTTAATAAATTAGAAAAAAGGTGAAAAAGTCTCCAATGATAAAGGGCGTAAAATTTTTGTTTTCGAAAATAATTTTGCCATTTCTTCGTCAATTATAAAGAAAACAATATTTGACCATATTCGATTCGCCTGAGAGATAACAAAGAGAAAAATCAGTGCATTCGATAAATCTGAACGCGAGGGAACTCCGCTGTGTCTCTCGAGAGTCATCTTTTCCCCTTTCACCACCTCTTCCCCCTCGCGAGCGTTTTTTTTGTCGCAATGCAATCATATCGAGAGAACCCCCTGTAGACGAAACCCTGTGTGAAAATAATGACTCTCGGGTCAATTGGTTAGCGCGCGGTCTTTGATATTTGTACACGCAACGATTCTCTCCCCCGATGAAAACCTTTTGCTTTTGTTTATCCGTCGAATTCAACTTTGCGAGGTTTCTCATTTTTTAAATCGTTTTTCAACTAATTTTCGGTGAATCGAAAGTGCAGGACAATTGTAAAAATATTTTACTCTCGTGCGATTAAACAAAAATTTAAAAATTGAATATTTAATATAATAATATAATTATTATAATAAATTAATGTGATGCGTAAAAGCACGACAAACTTTCTGAAAAATTGAAATTAACTTTTTACAAGGTTGTACCAGTTTGCTAAATGATTTTATCGCAAATAGTCAGAGAGAAGTTCATAATTAAACTATAACAATAATTTCCATAAACAAAATGTATTCATACTTAAATATAAAAATATAAAAATATTAAAATCCATATAATGCATGCATATACAAATTTTTTATTTTTCCAACTTCTGAAGATTTAAATCATGATACGGTTACGAATGTTTAATTAAAATTTACATGTCTGAATCTGCAATTAATATTTATACTAGTAGTCGTAGTTTTATCGTATAACAAAATGGTTTTGTACAAAGCATGTCACAGCAGTTTAGATATATTCTTATAGAGCATCGTCTCTGACCTTTTATCTTCTCGATACTTCTTATAATCTAATTTCCATTACGTATTATTTTCTGTACTTCTTCAAAATATTTACACATATTGTAATTTACATCTCCTCTTAACATACTCATAAGTTTCTCTTTAGCATTTTCTTCACCTACTTCCTTTCAATTAACATTTATTGGGGTGGGGGGGGGGGCAAAATGGGGTACTTAAGAAAAATTTCCGATTCTAAGGGTTTTAATATGCTGAATCTTTTGTTTTTAGTCACAATTAAAGGGAAAAAATGAAATTTTTAGCTGAAATAAAATTTGAATGAGAACAAAATTTTGTTAGCGGTCAAAATGGGGTACCAAAAAGTACGAAAAAAAATTTTTTTTCGTACTTTGTTAAGTTATTAGTAGCTTTGTCGTCTTATTTCAAGTAATTAATTGATGATTTATTTTAATTTTTGTTTAAATGCGTTTAATTACCAAAGAAAATGTTCTCTTTCGATCTGCCATGTTAATTGACTTTTAGATTTAATTGTTGTTTAAATGTGTTTTTAAATCACCATATACAATGTTCTTAGCCAATAAAAGACTATTTGATATTCAATTTTATCGAAATTTGAAATATTGTAAATTTTCACCAAGTTGTTGGGCTACCCCATTATGCCTACCCTATATTATTTTAATAAAGTTACAATAAGTAAAACGATGTGTAATGAACATAATGTTTCATACTAATTTCTTTTTCATTTTATAATTTCAAAAATGTGTCTCTCAGAGGTAAATTAATTCGAATTTAGTATCCAGTTGCTCAGATATTCGCGATTACAGGGATGCGTGTCGGAAACGTCAATTGAAGACAAAAAGCTCGCGAAGCAGTTCGTACCAGAGAGTGTCGATGAAAGAGCGAGAGAGAGAGAGAGAAAGGAAAAACGAAAAGAAAAAGACGGATGGATCGTGCGGGGGTTGAAGTCTCTCGATAATCGCGTCCTCGCTGCCAAGTTTCGTTGCTCCGGATCGTAGCTTGTTGACGCTCGTGTTTTCGCCACGGTGATAATGATGATAACGAATGACGATTGTTCTGCCTCTGAGAGAGAGAGAGAAAGAAAGAAAGAGAGAGGGAGGGAGTAAGGATGAAAGACAAAAGACGAGGACAGGAGAGAAACTTTTTGTGCGGACCTTGTTCGCGTGCTACGTCCGCGATTAAATGAACGAGTCATCGCCACTTCTCGTCTCACCGAATCATATATGCTTCGCCCACGTTCACCTCTTTTCTTATTTCATTTATTCTTATTTCTATTGTGTCCACGAGCAAACTTTCATATGAATTTTTTTGTCTGAACTGAAAATAAATTGTACTGTGTTCATAAAATTATAACGCCAATGCTAAATGTGTACCAGTTTTTTTTTCCTAAAAAAAGAATAAATTCTTAAATTTATTAATATATGACAGTAGAGAGTTTCGCGATTGTCCTGCCCACCAACGAATAATTTTACTTTCCTCCATTTCTTTCTGCATTTCTGCGGTAACGTGTTTTCATTAAAAACATGTTTTTAAGATGGTACGAGGTAAGTACGTTTTCTTGACGATATCCAATTATATATTATACATATTTAAGAAAAATTAAGATCAAAATAACTTTGTAACAACGAAAATTTATGAAATAATATTGGAATTCAAAAATGACCAGCGTTTTAGTGAAAACAATAAAATTTATTAATTTTTCCACTGCAGTAATTGCTCGATGTTTATCATAATATATAATATGCACCGCCGTTTTTCACTATAATGTATTAACGTAAAAATAAAAAAAGACAAACTTTTTGCAATTACTATCAAAATAGAAGATAAAATAGTTTTTTACGTTGATAAGAATGCAATTATTATATTGATTTTCAGAAACAGTATACAAGTTATTTATTTTTTAATGAACTGACAGTGTTAAGTGCAAAAACTCATTATATAAATGTCATTTTTTCTCAA
>JAPYYX010005177.1:0-10663 GCA_030522605.1 Cremastinae sp. B BG-2022a
ATGATTTTATAATGAACGTTTGATGCGCAAAAGAGATAATTCAAAATTCTTCAGCTTTAAGTTTTTCATTGAGCAAAAATCCAAAATGTCTCACATTGACGTCAAGACTAAGGATAAATCGCCCTTCGCCCTACCTTAAAAAATATCTCAAATGACGTAAAATATTCATCATATAGTACTGAAAATGGTCGAGAGACGTTTCATGCTTGATCGATTGAACAATCCAACAAACACTTGGAGCAGTTAAAAAATTTATTTGTTAATATTCTGTTAATGTTACTTATGATATAAAAGTTACGTCCAAATTCTGTAAATATAGCCAAATGCGTTTAGTGAAAATAATATTAATTGTTCTTTATTTATGATTTTATGATGAACGCTTGATGCGCAAAAGAGATAATTCAAAATTTTTCACTTCAAAGTTTTTCATTGAGCAAGAATCCAAAATGTCTCACATTGACGTCAAGACTAAGGATAAAACGCCCTTCGCCCTACCTTACAAAATATCTCAAATGACGTGAAATGATTCATCATATAGTACTGAAAATGGTCGAGATGAGACGTTTCATGCTTGATCGATTGAACAATCCAACAAACACACTTGGAGCAGTTTAAAAAATTTATATGTTAATGTTCTGTTAATGTTACTTATGATAGAAAATTTACGTCAAAATTCTGTAAATATTGCCAAATGCGTTTGGTGAAAATAATATTAATTGTTCTTTTATTTATGATTTTATGATGAACGCTTGATGCGCAAAAGAGATAATTAAAATTTCTTCAGCTCAAAGTTTTTCATTGAGCAAGAATCCAAAATGTCTCACATTGACGGAACAACTGTGTTAACAACTGGCTCATTGTGCAACCAAGTACACAAAAATGGCTGCTTTTGGGCACTCAACTTTTTGTAACATATTTTATTTATTTTATTATAAATTTTTTTTTAATAAAATGAACGGAAAAAAGTCAAACGTCTCATTTAATAAATTTGAATTTACCCTGTGCAATTTCTCGGAATTTGTTATCGTGCTGTTTTAATCCACTGCGATAATTTTGATAGTATTACGGGCTTCAGGAATATCGAAATTTAGTACGTTCGTTATTGTTCCACCTCGAATTTTAAATATGAAAATTTGAACGAAAAAAAAAATCTACAATTACTTGAAATATTTTGTCATATCATCGTTGGAACAAAAATAATCAGAATCCCCTAGTTGTAAATTAATCGAGGACATTTGGATGAAACGAAAATGCTATTTCGCCTGAAGATTGACCAATATCGGAAAATCGTCCAATCTTCCGACCTCGTTAATTTCAACGGTATTATACGAATTTCCACGACGTGGGCAAATCCTGGGAGGATTTCAAAATTATCGAAATCCAAGTTTCATCGTCCCCATATGCGTCAATCTCACTGTACATTTATAATTATATGTAGATATATGTCTCTGTACATTATGCTTTTCAGGATGACTTTACATAATTGTGTAATAATCATTTACTACAGTCAAAAAATCGTCAACCGAAAAATTCTCATCAATTATATTTAATAAATAAAAAATGAATGAATTTGTTTAAAAATTTAATAATTTTTTAATTAATTCAATTTGGAAAATTATTCATTTTTACGTGAATTTTTTGTATTATGATTGTGTTATCTTAATTTTTTAATTTTTGCTCGATCTTAAACTTTTTGACGTAATATCGTACACACGTGGTTATAACATCGTGTGTCAATGAATATATGCTTGTCTGCTTGTATCGAGTTTGTGAGAGCGTGCCATAGTGGATCGTCGAGTTATTGGCATATCCACAAAAGTGCATAACAATAATGCATTCTCCTCAATATAAAATATATATTGTTATTGGAACATTATAATTGGTGTGCGTTTCCGAAAAAAATGGATCTAAGTACTATAAATTTTAAAATTTATTTAAAAATATTTATTATTTCGTATTTTTCATAAAAATAAGAATAAATTCAATCCATTTTATTCGTTGTATACACAAGAGATACACATTTTGGATATTGGGACGAACATATCATGATTCTACTCGTAATCAAATAAACAAACAAAATTCGAAGAATTAATCACGAATATACATGATACAATTTTCCTTGTGCTCATTTTCCATTTTGTACATTCGAGCATCGTTCTAGATTTTCCACGAATTATTAAAATCATCGAAAATGAATAATGGACGAATTTCGATGGATGAAGTAAAAAAAAATACATAAATTAAAAAAAAATTTAAATTGCTTTTCATATACAAAAACAATTAATTCGTTAGAAATAATAATCTTTTGATAAAAATTATTTGAACATTACAATTTTTTGTCAGAATAAATGTTTTATTCGTGATTTCTATTCGAAACGAAAGGAAAATGAAAATAAATATGCGACGAGGTGAAAAGTGGTGTGATGGGGTAAAACACTTGATGCAATAATGTGTGTCGACTGGGGTGGAATTTGTTGGTGATTTTCACTCGGAAAATCGTATTCTCGTAAAATGTGCTAAAGGGTAGACGACAATGCGTTTCGCCAGGATTCACGTGAACAACTTTGCATATGTATATATGTTCGAATATACATATATATATATAAATATTTATATTTATACACGAATTTACGTATCGCCGAGAAGAGGGTCGGAGGTACTCACCCTGTGCCTCATACTTACTGGAAAAGTTCCTCGTCGCAATCATTGTCGTTAAGATCGCGCCCTGTTGGCATAAAAAAAGAACAATTTCACATCAAAAACAAAACGTGGAATTTTATAAAAAAATTTACTCGCGACTCTTTGAACAACTATGCACGTTATTTCATATGCACTCACGAAAACAAAAAGGAAAAAGAAAATTCTATATCAATTAATTCCACCAAGTTTAAACATCGCGTTTAAAAAAAATTAAATTAACGAATTTAGAAATTTTTTCACACTGATTTTTTATTATATTAGCGAGTGAATATTTCGAGAGTGACGATTGGTGATAAAAGAACGAAAAACCTCTTGGATCGACGATTGTTGATGTTTAAATGGCAAAAATTTATTCCTAAGTGTTTTCATGACGTTTTGAGGACGCGATTTTTGTTCGATTCACGAAATGAAATCGTCTCTCCCGCTTCGAATTAGGGCTTTTGATGGAGAAGTACGTGTTTTCAATGCTTTTGTTTCTTCTCCCGAGCCGTGGAGACGTACTGAATCGATTGAAAATGAAAGAAAGAAAAGCACGTCGCGAGTGCCTAAGAATCCAGAAGGCGACTGTCGGCATTGCCTCTCCCGCATTCGTACTCTCCGATTCAACCGACGAGGGCATTGTCAATTATTTCGAGAATCCTTCCTCACGTTCCTCCCTGCGAATCGATCTAAAACGTAGATACATAAAACTTCCGTACGCGAAAAATGCTCTATCCAATGCAATAACTGATCTACGTATCGATTATTCAGGCCCAGGGTCACTCCTCTATGTCAGAACAAATAATTTTCTTTTCTCTCTTCACTCCTGTCATTCCTGTCAAGTTCATTACTCGAGTTTTATCTCCTCATTTATTTTTCAGTCTTTGCTATTTTATTATTTATTTTTTCTTACTTTTTTTCCAACACATTGTATACAAATAAAAATGATATTAAATAAAACTGCCGTGAATTTCTATCAAACTCTCGAACGGATACTGAAAGTTCGAGCGGTTTGAATTTTCGCGTGACTTGAAATTTTATACGCATTGTTTGTCTGGTAAACAGAATGTAACGATTTGTTTCTCGCTCGGTGATCGGAATTTCTCAAATCAAAATAAAATTGATTTACATATTCGAAATATGAAGGAAATTCTCGATTTTGAAATTCTGTCGGCTGAAGGCCAACTATGATTGACGTAAACACAAGTGTAAACATTCTGTTAAAATTAGTCGTATTTTGAGGAGAAATTAGAAGTGATTGGAATTTAGAGAACTGAACACAACCTCACGTTTTTAACATCAAGAATCACGTTGTACACAATAGACGTAATACTTCAATAATGTAAATATTTTTATTTAAGGTGAAGTGTCCTATATCGTGCGAAATCGAACTTTGCTATTGTCTCTCAAAATAAACAATTTTCGAAGAAAAAAAAGAAAGACGTTGTTTTCCTTCTATCAAAGAGTAATGTGATTCTCTTCTTTTTTCTAAAATATCAAAAATCTCTGAGAAAATAGCCAATCCGTTTTTCATCTGTCCCTTTCGGATATTTGAGGGCCCTATATCGTGCGAAATCGAACTTTGCTATTGTCTCTGAAAATAATCATTTTTCGAAGAAAAAAAAGAAAGACGTTGTTCTTCTTTCGGATATTTGAGGGTCCTATATCGTGCGAAATCGAACTTTGCTATTGTCTCTGAAAATAAACAATTTTCAAAGAAGCAAAAGAACCACGTTGTTCTCTTTCTATCAAAGAGTTATGTAATTCTCTTCTTTTTTCTAAAATATCAAAAATTTTTGAGAAAATAGCAGATCCGTTTTGGATCTCTTCCTCCCGCTCATTTATGGGGTAAACATCACTTTTTAAGTGTCCTGTATCGTACGAAATCGAACTTTCCTATTTTTTCTGGAAATAATCAATTTTCAAAGAAAAAAAGAACCACGTTGTTCTCTTTCTATCAAAGAGTAATGTGATTCTCTTCTTTTTTCTAAAATATGAAAAATCTCTGAGAAAATAGCAAATCCGTTTTGCATCTGTTCCTCTCGCACGTGTACGGGTTTAACATCACTTTTGTGTCCTATATCGTACGAAATCGAACTTTGCTATTTTCTCTGAAAATAATCAATTTTCGAAGAAAAAAGAAATCAAGGTCTACTTTTCCTATCAAAGGGTAATGCGATTCTCTTCTTTTTTCTAAAATATAAAAAATCTCCAAGAAAATAGCAAATCCGTTTTGCATCTGTTCTTCTCGTACTTCAATGGGCTAAACATCACCTTAAATTCATTCGAGTTTCTTACCTTTAATTTGCGCCTTGCGTTGAATTTCTTCAAGCAATCCACAGTCTCTTGTCTGTGGACCACCGATGCCACGCGTTCACGTTGCTGTAAAGAGAAACAAATTGATCGTTTACTATTTTGAGCTCGTTCACTATTTTCGGATGTGACAAATATTTTTCATATTTTCAAAACGTACGCAAATCCATGGATGTCTGAGGGCCTCGCCTGCGGTAATGCGCCTTGCTGGATTTACCGTGAGCATCTGATTGATGAGATTTCGAGCTTCTGGCGTCACGGTATCCCATTCGGGACTCGGGTACTAAAAATAACAAACATTCGTTCATTTCGATTATTCTAGAGCAGAACAAACGTTCATGAATGTTGGTGTTCGTAATTCAAAAAAAAACGAGAGAGAAAAAACGAACTCTATTAGTCTCTTACGTCGTATGCTCCGGATTTTATCTGTCCGTATAACCGGTGCTGATCTTCATCCCAGAAAGGTGGGTAACCGACTAGGAGGATGTAAAGAATAACGCCGCATGCCCAAATGTCAACTGGCTTTCCATATGGCTCCTTCTTTAGAACTTCGGGACTCAGGTAACCAGGCGTACCCGCAAACCCTTTGAAATAGTTCAAAAATGTTCATTATTACCAAATATATATCGTATAGTTACTGCTAAATTGGTTTGATTAAGGAGGTTCTATCGATTTGCATGTTAAGGATGAACTGGAGGTACAATCCCTGACCAAAGTGACTTTTCAATAGTGAATTGTTAAAATTTAGTCTTTTATTTCCTGTTAGAAAGTCGAAATTTTTTATTGTGATATTTAGAGTATACTCAACAGGTTTCTAATGGTTCATCAATAATTTTCATACTATTTATTGTTTAAATAATTAAAAAACACAAATTTTTAACTTGAACTTGATCGCAAAAATTTTTTAATTTTAAACTTAGTTATTAACATTTTTTGTGTACTGATAGTAGAAAAAAATTCTCAACAAAACCTCATCGATTTGATCAGTTTTTACGTAAGTACTGTTAGAGAGGAAAATTCGTTTTATTGTCATAAAATAATTTCTTAAAAACTGTCTGGTACATGTTAATGACACTTCGTATAAGGATTCTTTAATATTTAAATATCTTGACAAAAAATTTACAAGTGACTATTACTGTTTTTTCAATATTTATACTTTATTAAAAATAGGTTTCGATGAATCTCTATAAGAATACGTATAATATTCAATTTATTATAACTTTTAAACGATTTAGTGAATTGAGTTGAAATTTGCATAGTAGCATTAGAGTTCTATTATCAGTGCTTGGTCAAATTTTAAGATTTTTACCACCGTTTTGAGTTATCTCCAGAACATCCTTAAACATTCGTCTAAAATTTTGTTTTCTAATTGTTTAAACAATCAATAATATGAAAATTGTTCATGAAACATTCGGAACCTATTGAATATGATTCTAAATATCTCAACAAAAAATTTCAACTTGAAATTTGCACAGAAGCATTAGAGTTCTATTACCAGTGTCTTGTCAAATTTTCAGATTTTTACCACCGTTTCGAGTTATCTCCAGTACATTCATAAGATATTTATTTTTGGAATCCAAACTTTTTGTAATGTCTCATATAAGAACTCATGTTAAAAAGTGAAATTATTCACAATTAATATTCTGTTTCTGCCGCGTCCGATAGAAACTTGAGATACGCCGATTCGGTTCTTTGTAATCTCTGTTTAACGAATAAATAATCAACACTTATTTTTATTTTCAATAACAAATATATTTATTAAAAATTAATAAGATATCAATTATTTGGTTTGGGTTTGAAGCTTCTGCAAATTTTGCACACTTTCTAATAAAACTTCAAAGAATGCAAAGTCAGATTTTCAACGAATTATAATGGAAATAATTTCGTTTGATGAAATTTTGCCTCTACTTTACACGCTCAGTTGCTGTCCTACAAGTATCGATGGAACCTCCTTAAGATAAAGTCGACATATGCATAAAAATTGATTTTATACAAGAGCAATTTCTGTAAAAGCATTTTCTGCGTAAAAGCAACAGAGAATTTCTCTAAAAGCAAGTTTTTGGTCTCCACTCATAAAATGCAGTATGTAACGACACCTTCGTATACATATAAGAATTTTTACTATGAAATATCAAGACTGGAAACTGAGAAGTTCCTCCTATATGCTGAGTGGTTGTTCCAAGTTAGTTGCTCTTATAGAAAGTTCGCTCTGTCAGTGTTTGGATTTTGAATACTGTTGGAGACATTCTAGGGAGATTTCGACAAATATTCATTCAATCACCCACTTTTTTTTAAGTATAAATGAACGAAATACAAACATTAATTTGTTATTGCAAATTTTCTGTAGTTCGAGAATAAATAATGGATGGTCCACTAAAAATTAAAAGTGAACGAATCGAAATTTCAACTGTTTGACGTCTTGTTTGTGACCTCTGATTTTTATTATGGAACTTCTCGAGTCGTAATGAAAATCGCAGTTGGGAAAATGTCAAAACTTAATATTGTATACGAAGAAAGATTGAGGTGTAACCAAAAAATTTGAGGAAAGTAATCAACACGCGGAGTGGTAATATCCGAACTTTTATCCTGAGAGGAGAGTGAGTTTTTTTATTGCGGAGTAGGAGAAAAACTCATATAAAAGCACAGTCGCTAACTGAGCGAAAATTCTGGGGTCAAAAGACCTCAGCCCCTCAATTAAGAAATAAAGAAAGAAGAAAAACAAGACGACCAAAAGAAGAAGAAGAAGAAGAAGAAAATTGTATCTCCACTCACTCTTCTCTACTTTATTTTCTTTCTCTCGTTCTTGTACTGGGCTTAGATCGCTCACAAACTTTCGGACGGGAAGAGCGAAGAAAAGATGTGGCATGTGAAGGAATAAAAATAAAACAAGGCACGAGGAAAAAGATCAGAAGTAGGTATCAAAGAAATAGAGAAATGAGCATGAGGAAACAAGAGTACGAAGTTTTAGTAGATTTTTAGAAGCATACCATTTAAAATTTAGGTTGAACTTACCGTACCACGCGAGGGAGTCGTTCTGCATCTCGATCGCGAGACCGAAATCCGCGAGCTTAACCGCCGCACCCTTGAGTTTACTCGCGAGGAGGAGATTCTCCGGCTGTTCTCACAGTCAATATTAAATTTTAATCAAATAATCAAACGATATTGCGAGACATAATTATTTTTTTTTACGTCAAAAATAATACTCGAGGAGGTAATTTTCTGAATGTTTTCATCGATATAAAATCGTAAGCAAATAATTGAATGAGGAATAGAAATTATTCACACACAAAAATTTTGAGTTTAAAATAAAAATTGAGAACTCAATATTGGTGATTGGTAATTTGAGATCAAATTGAATGAGGGATAGAAATTATTCACACACAAAAATGTTGAGTTTAAAATAAAAATTGAGAATTCAATATTGGTGATTGGTAATTTGAGATCAGAATTACGTCCCATAGTGGTCAATCATGGATAAGATTGTGGATTGCGTTTCATCACTTCTCAAAACGATATTCGACCAATCACAAGAATTTTTTTGTACAATATTTGATAATTTTTTAAATGATAAAAATATTGTAAAATAATTTTAAAGAACTTATATCAAGTTTTTAAAATATTTCATTTAATCGAATGAACAAAACGATATTCAAAACGTTATTCAACTCATCAAAAAAATTTTTTCAATAATATTTGATAAATTTTTAATTGATAAAAATATTTTCTAACAATTTTGAAGAAATCATATTAAGATTTTCACATGTTTGATAAAATCAAATGAAAGTTTCGTACCTTGAGATCCCTGTGCACGATTCCATTGCAATGGCAGTGATGTACACTCTCGAGAATTTGTTGTATACAGTGAGAGGCATCGGCCTCACTATAGAATTCACGGGCAACTATGTCCTCGAAGAGTTCGCCGCCGGTAACTCTGAAAATCCATAACAAAGAAATCAGAATTAAAAAAATAAAAATAAAAGTGAATAAGTCTCAAAAAATATGAAAAGAGTGAATAAATTTCAATGTTTCGAAGAAACTGAATTTTTCCTCAACAATTTCTCTTCATGCATTTTCATGAATTTCGCGAAAAAAAAAAAATTCATGCACGAGCAACGCTCGGGAGCGAGATCGGCGCGAATGCAAATCATCGTGGAATGACGAATCAATTACGAAGCGATTGGCAATCTTGACACTACGGAAATGTAACGACCAGAGGCTCGAGAGAAAAAGAGCGAGCCATAAATCTTCATCGAATAATAACGGGAGACAAGAGTGCGAGGAGATCATTTGGAACGATTTATCGAATCGCTGAATCGTGCATTGAACGAAATTGCTTAAAGAAAAATAGAAGTAGTAATGGAAAGGGGAAAAAAATATATTTCCGATTATGGCGATTGGCCGACTTGAAATATTTCTTATCAGAAAAATGTCAAGATCGCAGAACTAGAAATAATTCGAAAAAAAAAAATTTCGATTAAATACTCACAAGTCGAAGACGAGGTAGTGGCAGTTTTCTTCTTGTATACTATCGTGTAATCGCACTGTAACAAAAAAAAGAAGAAAATCTTCATTAGTACATCGTCCAAAATGAAAAACACGGTCCGCATATTTTCAATTAAATTTTAATTAATTTTAATGCGTTATTGTCATGGCGTACCTAGCTATGTTCCAATTATTAAATTATTAATATAATAATGAAGATAACAACAAAGCTCTCGCTAATTGCACTTTTTAATTTAGTTCCCTATTTCAATTTTTCCACACGGTTCGAAATATTTCAAATCTCCATTCAGAAAACAGCAAAAATTGAATTTAACTGGAAAAAATTGCGAAAAATGAAGTATTAAAAAATATATTCTTACGATGTGAAAAAATATTTATGGCCATAAGAACGAAAGAAGTGGCACAGAGATATGCGCAACGAAAATTACAACAATTCTCTAGTCGAATTTCCTGGATGAATATTGCGCTTTCCAATTAAATTAGCCGAGTAATTTGAGTGTATGTTCAAGCGCGAATTACGTGAGGGTGTATATGAGAGAGAGAGAGAAGGAGAGAGAGAGAGAGAGAGAGAAGGAGAGAGAGAGAGAGAGAGCCTGGAGGCATCCGCGGAAATACACGCGGTGGTAAAGTAGACCATCTCGTTCCACATCGTTCCTCATCCAATGCCACACACAACAACATAAACCCAAAAGCTACTCGTACCCGAGACATTTCTCCTCCGACCTTGACCCTCATTTTGCCTCGGTCTCATCAATTAATCCCACGTTTTTTTCTCCTGTCCCACGAGCTTACTCAAAACTCAACTTTTTGCACCAATTTTTCTTCAAAACATATTTCTCACGTCTCATTTTTATTTATAGGGGAAGGGGGGGGGGGGTAAAATGGGCCCCTTAAGGTGATGTTAAATCCACACGAGTGCGAGAGGGACAGATGTAAAACGAATTTGCTATTTTCTCAGAGATTTTTGATATTTTAGAAAAAAGAAGAGAATCACATTATTCTTTGATGGGAAGAGAACAACGTGGTTCTTTTTTTCTTTGAAAATTAATTATTTTCAGAAAAAATAGCAAAGTTCGATTTCGTACGATACAGGACACTAAATAAGTGATGTTTACCCCATACACGAGCGGGAGAGAAAGATCCAAAACGGCTATTTGCTATTTTCTTA